>JBBPFQ011017389.1:0-10701 GCA_037974815.1 Kaempferia elegans | reverse complement strand
CAACGGAAGAGACGATGATGGCCGTCGTAGCTTCGTCGCGGCTTGCCATCTCCTTCCTCTCGCATTCGCCTCGTCTCTCTTCTCCTGCTTCGGCGGCATCCTTTTCTGTTTTCGTTTCCAGGGGAGTCTCTTCGACGGCTCGGTTTCGGTGCGCCGCCGGGCAAACCGGGTTCTTCACCCGGCTGGGTCGACTCATCAAGGAGAAGGCCAAGAGCGATGTTGATAAGCTCTTCTCCGGATTCTCCAAGACGCGTGAGAGCCTCTCCGTTGTGGATGAGCTCCTCCTCTACTGGAACCTCGCCGACACCGACCGAGTTCTGGATGAGCTCGAAGAGGTGGCAAAAAAAGGATGGTCATGCTGTGGAAGGAGTATAATTTGATTTTCATTGGAAATTTTCTTGTAGGCACTTTTAGTGTCCGATTTCGGGCCGAAAATTTCGTTCAAGATCGTGGACAGCCTTCGGGAAGATATACTAGCGGGGAGGCTGAAGTCTGGAAGTGAGATAAAGGTGAACTTTTTCTTTCTGCAGCATCTTCCTTGTAGGTTTTGCCCCTTCAGTAACTGCCTAAGTTAATGCTCATTGACAAATATCTAGGAGGCTTTGAAGACGAGCGTGCTCCAGTTGTTGACAAGCAAGGGCAGTAAGACAGAGCTTCAGCTGGGATTTAGGTTCTAGACTTTGAATTATTCTTCATGTATTTTTATCCAATTGGTCTTTCGTCCATGCTGGACTCAATTGCAAAGTCTTTCATTTCCCGTGTGCAACCAGAAAACCTGCAGTGATTATGATTGTTGGTGTTAATGGAGGTGGAAAGACAACGTCTCTTGGTAATCATTTTGATCTTGTATGTTCACTTGCTCACTTCCGTTTATGCTTTCACCTTAAAGAAAGTAGTGGAGAGTATTCTTTTCATCCTTAGGCTAGGTACTTTACCCAAATCAATCAGGTTTATTTTTGTGTATAGGATTTACTTGTTCTAAGATGTAACAGTGATTGTAAAATCTATTTAGCAAAGTACCTTTCAACTCATCTAATTGTGTTTGAATTTTGGAGTTAATTTTACCTCTCATTATGCTCCTGTATTGATTGCAACTAGACATGTAATTCATGTATAGAGATGAATTGGTTGCTGATTGATAAGGGAAGAGTTGTTCCTATTGTGTTGAGATAGTTATAAATTAGTAGCTAATCAAAATCTAGATAAAAAGGATTTCACAGTGCTTCCTCTTCCATCTCATTGTGTGTTCACTATGTTATTGCTTTTTTGTCAGATACTCATAATTAATATTCAATGAGATTGGATTTTTTTTCGGATTAATTATGAATAATATGCAAAAAAAAATTTATTTTCCCCTTTTGGTTTGAGCATGTAAAGTCTTGGACCTGTGTCACATTCTCAGTTATTTTGTTTTAAATTTTTTCAGGAAAACTTGCTCATAGATTGAAAAATGAAGGCGTAAAGGTATAGCTCTTTTTGTGTGTGTCCTTGGTGCTTATTAATTTAAAGTGAGGTACTTTTACATTGTTACTGACCTTCGTGGCAACACTCTCATTGGTATAGCTACAGTGACTACCAACTTGACTACTTTCTAAAATCACTTTCTGATCCTCCTCCGTGTTGGCCTAGGGATGGGTTGGCGGGGGTGTTGGAGGCGAGCGAATCGCCTTTTGCTACATGAAACCACTTTCTAATAATTTCACAAAAAAATCTGTGGTTTTGCTGTATATTATTTTCATCTTTGAAGAGTCACCAAAGGCAGTAGGAACAGTAACATGGTCCTCACAGGCACTCATATTCTAGCTTGCTTTATGTGAGCTATTCTGTTAATCAGCAACTCCTTTGAGAAGAAGATTGTCTAATGTTGCCACTTCCTACAGGATTTTCATTAGAAAACTGGAAAATTACCTTGTGATTGTTACATTAGAAATGATAACTAGTTTGTTAAATGATTCAAGAGATCCGTTTATTTCAGGTTTTATTGGCAGCAGGTGATACATATAGAGCAGCAGCTAGTGAACAACTGGAAGTATGGGCTGGGAGAACGCAATCAGAAATAGTTGTGGCTGATGATGATAAAGTGAAGGCCCCATCAGGTTTATTCGTGTTGTATCTTTTCCATCCATCAGATTGCAAGTTCACCTAAATTTTTTGTTATATTTTTTCCATATCGTCCTGGAAATGGTTACATGTTCGTCCTCCAATCGAATTTCCTATGTAGTTCTTTCAAACGCTGCAAAAAAGGGCAAACAGCAAGGCTATGACGTGATCTTGTGTGATACATCTGGACGTATGTGACGTCTATCTACCCTTTAACTTTATGTACTCTAGCAATTTTTGCTTGCTTACTCGACTCAAGTCTTTCAGGTCTTCATACAAACTACAGTCTGATGGAGGAGTTGGTGGCATGCAAGAAAGCTGTTGCCAAAGTCATTCCAGGTGCTCCAAACGTATGACCAAACTTCACTACTGACCTTTTGATAACTTAATAACCTATTTACAATGTTGGTTAGACAGGCTATTTTTTATCACAATGCATGATGTCTTTCTACATCTTTTCATCATTGGTCTATTGGTATGATTTGAGATTTTCTTTTGAGAGAAAAAAAAAGGAGCATATCTTATTCTTTACATCTGTTTGAGCCTACTTTTGTGATATATATCAGTGTCCTGATATGCTTCCATCTTAGCAAGAGCCTCATCAAAATGACAATGCATAAAGCATCATCTTAGCATGATGAACTAGTATAAAGAATTATTCTGCTTCATACATGAAAATAATGCTTGGTATAGCTTGTGGGGTGGGGTATGATGACACTGTACAAAGCTTCAGAGGTTGATGGATTAGTTCACTACATTTGGGGCAGCCAAAAATCAGCTTTCGTTCCATTTTGTCATGCCCTGACATATCAAGCAATATAACGAACTAGGCTAACATGAGACATGCAGAAATCTGAACATAGATAGGATTTTGATTTCTCATAAACCATACTGCAGAAGAAACAAGTTGGCATGTAATAAACCTTACTAAAGTGCAAGTTATATCCATTGGTAAATGAAGCCAACTTTTAATGCTGCACACTCCATCTTGCTGTCTAACTTCAAGTCATTTATATCTCTGGTCTTGGATTCCTAACACGATCACACTAGAAATTGTTTCAACTTTATGCCTCCCGAATGACTTCATTGTAGTCATCTTTTAGCACCTGAAAGTTCATTGTTTTCCGTCATCTGAGTAAATTAAGAACCTGTTATCCAAAGATATACTACTTTGAAACATCTAGGTTAATCACATATGAAGTCCAACCATAGCAAACAATCATTTAATTGATTTCCTGAGTAATGAACAATCATTTTCCTATTTGTTCAAACTAACCATGGAGAATTCCTGGTAAAACCTAGACAGACTGAAGAATCTTCAAACGTTATCCTTTCATCATTCTACTCAACTATGCACCAACTCTTAATAATAATATGTATAATGTTGATTGGTCTTTCATGATGAGCCACTGAAGAGATAGTAAATGCTAGCAACAACCGAAGAGACATAGTAAATGCTAACATCTAACCATATAGAAATTGTAGCATTGATATACATGTAGAAACAACTATTGGGGACATTAAATATGTTCTGCTAAACTACACAACTATATCGAGTTGATGTTCTATTGCAACTATCACTGAAACAGTGAAGTCTAGTTGTCTTCAGTTCACTAGTAATCTAACATAGACAAACTCTGCAGAATAACTCATTTAGATAATATAGGGTGAAAGCGTCCATTTCCGACCTTGGTACAACTACATATTACTCAACCCCTCTCAGGAGTTCATTTGTAAGCCAAGGAACATCATATTACTTTGGCACAAAACAAATTTCTTGTAATTAACATTTGACATAGCACGACTGTCCTGAACCCGCTCCTGTTAGAAATTTTGGGTTTTAGAGTAAACAATCTTCTTTCTAGTTTGGTTTCTGGCAAACAACTCTATTTGTCTGATCATTATTTTCAATCTATATTTAATCATGAAAAAACATTCTAAATAAAGGAGCATTGGACATAGGATGTCTCTTGGTTATTCTTTTTCCTCATTTAATATTTTTTCCGTCTGCTACTTTATCAGGAGATACTGCTTGTTCTTGATGGAACCACTGGTTTGAACATGTTGCCACAGGCGAGAGAATTTAATGAAGTAACTCTCTCTTTGAAGCTATTTTTTTAGGTCACATGTGATTTGTTTGTTTTAGTAAAATTTCTCAATTAAATGAGTCATTTAATGCATTTAAACTACCAAAAAATGTCTGGATTGTGTTACTACTATTAACATAACATAGTGGCACACTTGGGTTTTCAGTTCATGTGGTTTATTGCTCAAACATTTTTGTTAGATAGGATATACCTTAGAGATCAATCTATTATTATTGAAGTGACAGGCCGTCATCCTATCCAGGGCCTTTTGTATGAGCAAACATCATCTCAGAATGTAATAAAGAAGGAGAATGGGAGAGAGAAAGGATGATAGACAGACTAAGAGAAACTGTTGTAATTGACAACAATAATATACAGCTTAAGCATTCTTATGTGTTGGATAAAATCTGTTGTAGTTAAACACATTGGTAGTTATTTAGATCATAGTTATAACTCTATTTCTCAAAGTGAACATGCCAAACATATTCTGCTTCTTGTCTCCATAAGCGAATAGAATCTCCATGGTTATAACTGAATGCAGGTCGTTGGGATCACTGGATTAGTACTAACCAAGCTGGATGGTTCTGCTCGAGGCGGATGCGTGGTATGATTACTCATCCATAATCATCCTTTTGAAACCTCTTTCTACAAGAGACTTGTTATTTCATGAATCCATTGGCAGTCAAATTTGGTGTCATAGCTGTTTGATACTGTTTCGTTTGCAGGTCAGTGTGGTGGATGAACTCGGTATCCCTGTCAAGTTCATCGGTGTTGGCGAAGGAGTTGATGACCTACAACCATTTGATGCTGAGACCTTCGTTAATGCCATTTTCTCTTGAATTTGGAGGCATTATCCTGGAAACATCTTGTGCAGTTTTTTCTGAAGATGGCACAAAACTTCCTTGATGTGATGAGACTTGTACAGTTTTTGACTTCCTGTTCTAGCAACAGTAAACCTAGATACTTGATGTGATGAGACTTGTACAGTTTTGACTCCTGGTTTTAGCAACATTAAACCTAGATATTTCAAGCAATATCACCTTCACTCCAATTAAACCTAGATATTTGAAACATATTTTTAATTCATTAAAAACTGTAATGCGCGTATAGAGGTCTGTACCTGATTTTGATGGAAAATGATCTCTTAAGGATTCATTCTTCTTGCTCAAATGCATGAAACAGTAATATCCCCTTTGTGCTTCCCTCTCCTCCCGAGTTCCTTTCGTTTTAGTTTGTCCTTATCATCTATTCACAAGTAACCATGGCCATATAACCATCTTGTTACTTACTTGGAGTGTGTTTAAGTTAGAATGTTACAAATCCTTACAGCCGTGGCATCAGTTGCAAACAAAACAACTCGGAAAAACGAAACAACACCCCAAATTAAACTAATAAGATACAAAGCTACAAGGAAAAATGAATATATTTTTTTTTTCTTTCTTACGTTAGATTTCTTAAAATAATAAAGTAGTAGGTTTCACTATGAATGAGAATATCACATTTTACTCTAAATGAGACTATTTATAGCTCCAAGGACTCTACGACCCTCCGCGCTTGGATATGCAGAGCCGTTTGTCTTTGCTCAGGGTCTAGGGTTGATCCAAACTGGCTGGCAGCCCACACTAGTGATGCACACTTCTCGCCTAAGTTTCGCTGCATATCCTCGTGTATGCGTGCCAATGGAGAGCTTTCGTTCCGATTCACGTAGCCAACCAATAGAAGCAGAAACTCTCCACATTTCAACCTGCCCAAAGAGATGACGGCAGGAGTCATTCACCCAAGGCAAAGCCAAATTAAGTTATAGAGAAATCAGAATTCAAGATACTTCATTCAACTATGGTTCCACGGCTGTAATATTCGAGTGCGAAAGGCTATTCAGAAATGTGAGAGCCATGGTAAAGTAGATGAAGAGTATCCATCACATATCCAATCTTTTCTCCCTCTGAATTCTTTTCTACTTCCAATTTTTCACTAATTGTTCAAATTGAGCATCATAATTAGTAACCAACTAATCAGTACTAGATTAGAAAATCTTTTAGTTTTTAATAACTTGAATAGAAACTTAGAATCATAGGTAATCTGAAACATAACTAAGAGGAAAAGGTGAGCGGCTTAGGAACAGACTAACAAGCTGAAATAAAGTGACTTTGAGATATTTTGGGGAGAGATTTTATTTGCTTTGCTTTGAAATATCCGGCTACAGGCATGAGCATCTCAACCGCTATTGTATTTCTTTCAGGCAATTAAAAGACATTCTAACTAAGACAAAATCACAGAAACTGAGCGACTGCAATAAGTATCAAGAGTTCAATGAGAATGCACAATACGCATGAAAAAAGCTGCAAACAAACTGACCTAATGCTTTCATCGACTTGCTCATCTTTAATGAGATCCATGACATTCTCAATACCATGACATTCTCGAAAATCCTGAGCCAAAAAATTCATCAGCAAACTGAGATGTTTATTTATCAATTGGCAGATTGCTAGACAAAGGAGAAATTATAAGACCCAACGAACATACTATATGCCGCCATCTTTTTCTGTAATTACCAATAAAAAAAATTCATCACTACATAGTACCATACCACAGTTTCTTTTAGAACATACTACCATGATAAACTGATGAACAAATAATGATCGGAACCTATGATTGCCACTAGAATCAAGCACAGGATGAGCTTAAGGTTGTTAATATTTTGTATGGAGACTATTTTTTGTCTGTATGTGACCAGATATTTATTAATAAAATCCTTTGTAAATTATTTTTAACAATGATTATATATACATATACATACATGTATCTACCTGCATAACACAGTGTAATGATAGAACCATATGCTACTGCATGTCCATTGAGACCTTCAAAGAGATGTAGACTCAAATATTTATCGCCTGGGTGGGGTGGGGTGTGGGGGATCCAACTGGTCGAGCCAGGTAGATAGTGCATGGGGGACAGGGGATACAATAATTTATGTAGAGATTTCTTTTGCCATTGTGGACAGTTTTCTTTGCCTACCACTTATATCATTCCTACAAATCAAACAATAGAAATGCAAACATATATTCCATTGCATAAATAAACCAAACTAAGAAATAGCTATACCTGTTCTATTCCTTATTTATTCAATTCCTTAGGAATTGTTAGTCCATTCCGTGAAACAAAACACACCATGAGAGTTTAAATGGCCATTCTGTTGGTAATGACAGTTCCTTCTCTTTGCATATTTAATCAAAGGAACTAATGGTTCTTCTGAATTTGAGTACTAGTTACTGGTTATTTAATAATTTAGCTCAGTAGGACTGTGTTGACATCTAGAACAGCTGATTTGCTTTCTAGATTATCCTGTAGGAAATTTTAAGCATGCATAATAATTCTGACTGCCCAGATTCAATTGTGCAAAGGAAATTAACACAGAAGAACTAATTTAGTTTGTAATGAAGCAGCATTAAGGAAATCATTACAACAACAATCCCAGCTACAGAATAAGAGAAATAAGATAACCAGAGAAACCAAAGACATGAAACACCACAGTCTAAATATATATGGGTTGGTCGACAACTTATAGTATAAACTTCACGACAATGTATCTAACAAAGTGAATATGGACACAGAATAATGGTACCTTCCATTGACAGTCTAGTTTTTAGTGCACAAAATTGGTCGTGGCATACATATACTGAAATAACAGATATGCAACACTTGGTAGAGCACATCAACTAAAATTTCCATCTCATATGATATCCATTGTCAAAAGACAATCTGCAATCAGTATTGTCCATAGAGAGAGCAAACAAATATGACACTTCAACAAAGCATACCATCTGATTGGATGAAGATTCCAACAGTATTGCTATTAAAGCATCCAAGCATGCTCCTTGCTCAATGGCTCCTCTAGTGGAAAGTATGTTAACTAGTACCTGCAGTCACATTGTTTTTAGTCTTTGAAAGTAAAAAAGATTAACCAAGTTCTATAATATTTTCCACAATGAAAATAAGATATTCCAACAAGCAGAAATGTTTAATACTTGTCAAAAAGTAGAATTTTATATATTCACTTAGACGAAACTAGTAGAAAATATGGTAAGTCCCACTAAGTTCAGCCAACAACAATAGTATGATTCTATTGAAATAGTCATCGAAGTACATTAAATCTGCATGTAATAGAGGATGAAATCCTGGTAAATGCTCAAACATGAAAAATAATGATTGTGCAGAAAACAGATATGCAAACTCTAGAGTACAAAAACCAAGTTTATCCTTAAAAGGCAAAAGAACTATGCCAAAATGCAATGGCTATACATCTTGGTCAAAGATTTTAGAAAATGTATAGTTACCACAAATTCAGAAAGATACATGACATAACATATGTACAGCACATCATATCTACAAATAAAAGAAGCAAGCAAAAAATGGAACCTGAGCAGGCATGAAGAAACTGCAGCTCATACAACGAGATCCTCAATAAATTTGTCAAACTATCATGCAGGCTACTGTACATTTGACAAAATAGGATAAGTTGTGCCAGCATGGTTCCTAATGTCAGTTCAACAGGCATACTCCATTAAGTATTTACTTATACATACAGCGTAATATGTTAAATTACATATTCACTTAGCCAGTAGAAAATGAGTCAATAGAACAGCAATAAATGTTGAGGTAAACTGTTCCACCACTAGACAAGTAGGAACCACAAAATTGTTAGAAGAAATAAAAAGGACTTTGTAGTTCATACAAGTAACAGATACGGCTAAATCCAAAAATGTCTCTACATTACACCTAGTTTGTATGTAAGACAATGTAGAAATTATAGCCTGTCTAACATATATTCCACTGTAATTGTGAAATTACAATGTACAAATATTCTTGATTTCATCAAAGAATGACACTTTTTTTTCACATAAACGTGTGTGCAATCATGTGCCTCAATTGCCTTGTGTTTGTGGGCTAAAGCTGCACTGCTACTATGGAGTAAACAACAACCTTCTAGAACCCTGAGTGCAATGGCAATTTCAGAATCCGTTGCAGGACTAACAATCTTCAAAGATTCCACACCAAATATATGATCCAAAATCACAACAGGATTGTCCTTTGATTGCTGCAATAAATTCTGAAAGAGAACAGGAACCACTGCATGTAAACAAGATTTAATCAGACAAATAAAAGAATATACAATTTAAAACAATGTTTTGTATCCTAAGATCTCCCCCCATATTTATTCCCAGACAAAATAAATACAAGTATAGAGATCATCAGTCATCACAACAAATTATAGTACATATGTGGATAAATTGGATACGCAAAGTACATGGTTTAAATAGTTTATGTGGCTATATTAGAATTGCAGTAAAGTCAGTTGTTGAGAAAATTAAACCAATTAAAAAAAATGGATTATCAATATTATTTCTCATAAAACAAGAAATCACATTGAATATCAATAATAAATGAAAGTCAGCTATATCTTACATACACATATGGTGACAACACCGACAAAGTTAATATTTCCATAAAAAGATTTTCTGAGATTGCTCAATTTTGATTTGTCCAGACAGCCCAGGTAAGGATTGGCAGGGTGAAAATTTGACACCCTATATACATATAGTGTGGTTCAGCAAAATTTAGCAGGATTCACACATTAACTATAAAATATCATGTAACATCAAGCATAGGCCATTTACGGGTCCTCAAAAACAAACCTTTGGTCTCCATAACAATTTTAGGAATCGAAAAATGAGAAGGCACGAATCTAAATCTTTAGTAGTATCTGGAACCAGAAATGCATCTGAATGGATGCCCTAGATAAGCGCGATTCATAAAGTCATATCAAAAGGGCACACCTCGCAGTTCGGGGATGGTCTGAGAGTGGCAGAAGAGGCGGATGGACTCGTCGGAGCTAGAGATGGATCCGAGGAACTTGAGGAGGTTCCGTAGGCCTCTGGTCCGGAGGAAGGAGAAGTCCGCCGCGGCATCGCGGAGGCCGCAGCGGAGAGCAAGCGTCACGTCCCTATAGGCCCTTCGCCGGTTCAAGGCGGAGACTAACTCCCCCACAGCCACCTCGGCCGCCGGCGAGAGAGGCGAACCATAGCATCCTGATCGCAGGGAGAGGGTGAGATGAAACCCTAACGAGAAAGGGGGAGAGAGCGAGTGGGACGAATGAACCTGAGTGCTCTTCCAGCGAACAGAGGAGAGCGCGTCGACCATGCCCTGGACGCAGTCGAGGCGGCACATGAGGTCTGGCGAGTTTCCGTCTCCAACGTCCCTTCCAGTCGGCGAGTTCATCGCCTTCCTCCTCTCCCTCCGCCTTCACCACCACTGCTCTAGTTCCTGGCCAAATCTCTGCGTTTCACAAACCAAAACAAAAGGAAAGGGTTATGGCTAGGTTTTGGTAGAGAGGAGTTAGGTTTAGGCAGAGAGGAGTTTTGAGGAGAGGGGTTCATCGAGATGGGTGGAGAGGGGAAGTGATCGTGAGAGGAGAGAAGCAAGAGTTATGGCTAGGGTTTCGGAAGCTAAGGTA
>JBBPFQ011017281.1:0-10702 GCA_037974815.1 Kaempferia elegans | reverse complement strand
TTCTTTGACTTGAGTGTTCTGGGAGGAGTTCTCTTCCTCAAGCTTTTGGATTTGAGTTGAGGTTCCTTCCTGAGCTGTCGTAGGTAAAGGACTTGAGATAGTCATTTCCTTGAGGAGTTTTACCTCCTTTTGGAGAGATCTAACCCTATCGTTGGATTTAGCTAATTTGCGAGATAGACACGAAATAAGGTCATATAAATCTTTTTTGGAAAAACCTATTACCTTTAGTCAACCCATTTCCGACAGTGATATGGTTCCGTTGTTGTGCTCCAGTTCTTCTTCGGATTCTGAGTCGGTGTGAACATCGTCTTGAGCTGCCAGTGCTAGAAGGTTGGAGTGCTTCGGTTCGTCTTCATCTAATTCCAAAGAGGATTCGTCCCAGGTTGTTTGGAGAGCCTTCTTTCTTCTTTGCTTTTTACCTTCTTTGGGGCATTCTGACTTGAAGTGTCCCTTCCTTCCACACCTGTAACAGGTGGCATCCGCCTTGTTCTTTTGGCTTGAGCTTGGTTTAGTCGAATCATCCTTTGATTATCCCATTTCTTTTTCTTTTGAGCCCTCTATGCTTTGAGCATTTTCCGGACGATGTGCACGAATTCGGCCAGTTCTTCCTTTTCTGATTCTAAGTCTGAATCAGATTCATGTTCTGGTGTGTTTTTCTTGGTTTTACCTACAAGCAAGGCTATACCCTTCTCTGCAAGTGAACTGTTAGTCTGCTGATGGAGTTCAAATTCAAAAAATAATTCATCTAATTTGATAATAGAAAGATCCTTAGAAACTTTGTAAGCATCCACCATGGATGCCCACAAGGAGTTTTTAAGGAAGGAATTCAATGCATACCTTATAAGATACCGATTTTTGATCTTATACCCGATAACATGGAGTCCGTTCATCATATCTTGGATGCGGGCGTGCAACTGGGTAGCTGTTTCTCCGTCCTGCATCTTTAAGTTAAACAGTTTATTTAATAGTAAATCATGTCTGCTTACCATTGTGTCTAAAGTGTCCTCGTGTAGTTCGGTCAGTTTGTTCCAGAGCTCTTTTGCACTATCAAAGGGGCCGACACGGTTGAGTTCCTCCTTTGTGAGTCACACTGGAGGGTTTGGGTTGCTTTGGCGTTAGGTTCAATCTGTTTCTTTGTTGTATTATCCAATTTGTCGTAGCTTGTCATTTCTTCCATTGAAATGTTGTGGCCAGTTTGGATGATTATCCATGTGAGTTTTGAGATGCACCTCCATCCGGCTTTTCCAGTAACCGAAGTCTTCTCCGAAAAATAGAGGGGGTCAAGCGGTGTTATATCCTTCTTGCAAAGTCATAGGGATAGCAGGAAGGGGAATCTCGCAAAAAACAACAAAAAAACATAATGTTCTAAGTCTTGATCTAATTAGATTAGTAGTGCATAATAAAACAAATGAATAAGAAAATCAGAAAAAGACAAGAATACCTTTTCTGATTATGTAACGAAAAACTGAAATCCGGAAAAAGTGCTCAATCGGTGGTTTCACTAGATTAGAGCAAACCCCGCTCTGATACCAATTCTAGGATCGAAAATAATGATAGAGCGGGGATGAATATCGCGATGAAGAAATTTTTCCGAATTATCAAAAACTGAGTACGCAGCGGAAATAGAAAAAAAAAAGAGAAAGAGACACTTTAATTTTTATTTGCTTCGAAGTCTGTAACGGCTCCTACTACAAGGCTCACGATCTTTGATCGTTTACTTTGGGCAATCCACTAATAGATCGAATGAATACAAACTCAAGTACACTTGTATTGAAATGTAAATTCAGAACTTAAATTTATACCGACAACAATTGAATTTTGTAGAGTCGCAGCTCAGGTTGTCGAAGCAGAGTTGCAATGTCTTCAAAAACAACGTCAGAGAAGTTGCACGGTGAGAAGACGAGAGCATGGAAGTAGTAAATCGTTGTAAGCACTTGATTGCTCAAAGAAGATGCCGAAACATGCTTTTACAACACTCTGAGGGTGCCTCCAACTGGATCATATCAGCGCGGAAGAATTTGGCTTTTATCTGCGTGAGGGCGCCCTAAACATGTTAAGGGTGCCTTCGGAGCAGTTGCGTGGCAGCCGAAGAAGAAACCTTTATCCGTCGATTTTATCTGCGTGAGGGCGCCCTCGGTCCGAGGCGCCCTCGCACCCTTTTGTGCGAGGCCGGATGTGCTTTCTGCTTTCTTTCTTTATTTCCCTGAAAAACATGTTAGGACAAAATATGCAAAGGAAAATAAGAACAGTCAATACTGTCTTGGTCCTGACTTTCAGGTTTCAACCGAAACTCTAGGTCGGACCGATGCCTACTATTCTCTCTTTGGGGAACACGTCCTCACCTACTCCTCTCAGGAGAAATTACCTTTTGACAACTGACACCTCCTGTTGGACTTTTGCTCGACCTTCAAAGACCCGGAACTTGACAACGTCTGATTCTCGACATGTCTCTACTCCTGTCCGCTGTTCTCACTCGGCAAAGACTTCTGTTCGATCCCCCGGACCAAGACTTCGTGCTCGGCTTCACTCACCAAGACGTCGTTGCCCGATCCTTGACCAGGACTTCGTGCTCAACCCTGCAGGTCAAGACTTCGTGCCTAGCTTACTTAGGGCTTTCTTGCACACTTAGCAAACCATATTAGTCCACACAATAAGCTTAACTTTGAACCCTTTGTCATTATCAAAACAAGGTTCGATCTTGGTGCTTCTGGCACCAACACATTATATGTTAGCTTTAAAAAAAAAATCCAAAACTCCTAGGTTATCAATGAGTTTCAGTCAAAACTCATTTATGGACCTAGATAGCTCATATTTGAATCATTCCAACTCCTGTAGATTTCTGTAGTGTTATAGAGTCCAAATATGTTATTCTTTATTGTTTTAAAAAAAATTAACTTATTTATTGTTTTTAAAACAATCAATCACATGTGTTGATATTTAAATTATGCTGCTGATTTTTAAACACCAACACCACTGTGGTATTAAATTTTAAACACCAACGCCATAACAAGTGGCAAAAGGGCAAACCGCTCACCCTAGTGTCCTTATCAGCCCCCAACCAACACAGAGGAGATCAATTATGGTGATCGAGGAGGCAAGTGGATGAAATTGGGGGGTGGGGGTGGGTGAGTTACATGAGGTGTTGGGGTTTACACCCCAAATAACCTCGAGATTTGACTATAAAACCTAATGTGGTAAATAATTATCTACTTATCATCTCAGTTATACCCGTGGAGGTAACATCAGTACCATAACAATGCTAGTGTACATGGTGCAAGTTTTTAAAAAGTAGCACTATAGTGATCTTAATATTTAAAAAAACAACACCAACGTTGGTATTTAAGCTTTAATGTTGATTTTTAAAAATAAAGTTTAAAATAATTTTTATTAATAAAATTAATTCTCATTATTAATTTTATTAATTCTTTTATAATCAAAATTTTTTAAAGAACTATTTTTTATTCTTTTTTTTTTATTAAAATATTATTTAAAAATAAAAATAAATAAATTTAGAGGATTATTAAAGTTTACCAGTGGAAAAAAAAAGAAGACAAAGATATTGCATGTAAAAGAAAGAGTAAAAAGAAACTACAAAAAATTCAATTTTGACAGAGGAATAAAATAAAATTTTTTAAAAAAACACCTATAGACATTCTCAAATCTCGATGTACTTTTGGACAATCCAAATTTTTTAGTGCATCCTTTCAAAAATCCCAGCATAATATGTATATATCTTACGAAATTAATAAAAGGACAGTTTCGATGTTTATAATTGTTATGCATGATTATTTTTTTTTTTTAATCTGATGACGTCACTGCTTCCGTAAGTTCTCTAAATTACTAATTAAACATTGCTTTTGTTCATACATTTGCAGACAAGTGGGAGTTGTTATAATCTAATCTTGGCACGAGTGACACGCTAAGCGCCAGACTCCTTTTGTATATATAAACAATTCTTTCGAGAATCGAGATTGCACATATGTATTTCCCTTGAAAGACTTTGCAAATTAAAAGAAAAAGGCAGAGCAAATAAGATTAAATAGTTTTCAAACGACTTGATTTCCCGCTATTTATTTATAGATCAATCGATCGATTTCGGTAGCTTTACCAGACTTGAATGTTCTTAAAAAGTTACTCGAGCAAGGAAGCTCCTGAGAAGCTGCGTTGCCGCGTGATCTAATACAGCTCATTCTCAAAAAGCAGCTATTGCACCCATTGTAACACATGGGGCCCACCGAGCATCCGCCAGTACCAGGGAGGGCAACATGTTGCAGAAAGAAATTGCTACCTTTTCTTTACCCCGCACATATCAGAGATATATATGTATTTATATACTAAAGCATTCAGCTGCTACAATATTAAAAAAAAAACGTTATGGTGGTCGATCGAGGCGGAGACGTGGACTGATGCTGGCCGAGCTTCTCGTGCTTATTTAATTGCTGGCCAACGTCGGGCTCTCATCTCCGCCCTTATAATTACCGCGCCCGGTTCCATCTTCCCCCGAGAAGCGAGGAGCATGGGCGAGGGTTTCGCTTGTGCACCGACGGCCGAATGAGATTTCAGGTAATTTTAACGGATTGTATGTTGCCTCTTTCCTTTCTCTGATCGATGCGGAAGTTTATTCTCTTTTGCTCAATGAGTTTCAAGTTAGGGGTGATTTTTTTAGGGTTTACTCTTTTCGTCTTTAGCTTTCATTTTTCTTTTTGGTCTTGCCAAAGGTTCGTGGTTTGCTGAATTCCCCATTTATTTGGATCTGTGAATGTACGGATTTTCTGATTAGGCGTTAGATCGGCGTTCGGGAAGTGATGTGGAAGTTGACTGTGAGTGCAATAGTTCGTCGCTGTTTTTTGTTGTGTTTTTGTGATTATAGCGGAGAGTGTGGGTACTTGAGTACTGCATTTCGTCTATATTTTCTTACGTCGAAATCAATTTTGTACTTCAGCTCAATTGAACGACAAAATGTTGAGAAACAGCTGTAGATCACATCGAACGAAATTCGGTCACAGCTTGTTTTGCTTCTTCATACCCATAAACTCTTTCAAGGCACTGCTGTTCTTTCGTCTTTTTTTGCACTTAGATCATGATTCAGTTTTCTATATCGAGAGCGTTAATTGTTTCAAGCAAATGTGTACATTACTAATATATTGTTTTCCTAATTCAGATGTTAACTTTGTAATCAGAACATAATTTTAGAAGAAACTAGAGTCATTCGAATCATTAAAAAGAAGCAAAATCTTTCTTCTTGTTTTCCTTATATTTTACGACTTTAGACTCAGACAGTAAAGCGATTGAGTTGGTTGAGCACTATCAGCGTAAGGATTCACTTCCTATCTGAGCATGTTCTCTCAATCTACGGCCCACAAAGCACACCTACATTGTCTTGTGTAGAAATAAGTTGTTAAGGACTGTAAAATCTTTATTATCTAGATAGAGCATGTTGGGGAAGCCATCTATTTCTCCTCTATATTTTCTTTTGGATTTCAATACATGATTTTTGATACTTGAAGTTGAATGTTACCTGCCTTAAATAATTTAATTGGCAGCTGAGTTACATTAAATAATAGATTTACATATTCATATCCAAATCCATCATTGTTTTCTTCTAACTGGAAATCATTCGCCTTGCTATTGTTTCTAACTACCAAGCTCTTAGTCTAGTGAACTAACATATTTGGAAGTATCTTCATGAACATTTATTTTGATGTACACACACTGACACACATATATATACTCCTATGCTACCGTATCTTTGATATCATGGATTCATTGTTTTATGTCATGGTTCTTAGTGCTTCTCACTTTCGTAGCTCCATATTTTCTCTTATATGTTTTTTTGCTTAACGTACCAATTACTTTTACAAATTGTCCAATTTGATTGATGTTTTATCTTTGTCCAAGTGATTGATAATATGTTGATATAGACTAACTTATAGTTTGTTTGATTAGTTAATGCAAAAGAAGGCAACAAGCTCGAGGTAGCAATTGCATAACTTGTGAGAAACTCAAACTCTATCGGATGGTTCTTTTCTTTAACACTTTTGGTTGATATTTGTGTTCTATCAACATTTTATTTTCCTAATTTCGTTTAAATGACTTAGAACTTTCTATCTAATTCGGAAGAATTATACATTTCGATGCATAGCAATATTAGAATGAAATTAATTGGATGAGTGGGGAAGAAAGAAAATGAGAGAAGATGGAAAGAAAAAGAAAAACGAAACAAATTCCTGGCAATATGATCTAGCTTTATATACTACCTGCCTCTGATTAGGTTATATATCCATCAATTGGATATTGAGACTGTTGAAGTGAACCATCAATAAGTTTATACTTACGTTATTTATCCATTTTTCATCGACTGAAATCTATACTCTGAAGATTAATAAATGCTTTAGTGCAAAGTGCTAACACAGAAAAAAAGGAGTAAAAGTGAAACTATGATCACTTAGGGTGAGAAGCCAGACAGATGTGCATGTTGCGCTAAAACAATCAGATATTATAACCACTGACACCAATCGGGAATTAATAAATATGAGAATAATAATCACGAAGTCAGTATTAAGTTTATGGTTTTTGAGTGCTGGTTAGTATTAAATTTGAATAAACTGTGTATGTAGGAGGAGGCTAATGTAGCATATTGGTAATGAGTGTGTAGTTGAGATTCTTGAATGGCACAGTGAGTATTTCTGAGTTAAGACATTGAGTATTTGAATTGGTTAATTCTTGCCTATCAATTTACATTGCTCGATACTCAAGGTTGAACTAACACAACCAAAATAGGATAGACAAAAATACCAATATAAATTCAAGCAGGTCTCTAAGATCTGACGTGATTAATTGTCATATTTAAATATTAGATCAGAATGGTAGAAAGGCTGCAAGTCTTATCAACTTGGACGATGAGTTTAAGATGAATTCACGTGCATTTATTTGATTACTAAATGCAATACTTGTATATTTTGCATTTAACGAGTCAATATCACTAGTGGTGATATATATAGCTACATGCTTATGCTATATACTTTTATTTTAACTTTTATGATAATTGTGATATAGTCTTCGAGCAACATAAATTGCATGTTTAATTTTGATTAATTGAGGGATCATTTGGAAATTACATAATTTGAGTTTGAATGGCATAAATTACGTCTGTAGGGTTTATTTGTCTCTCTTTTTGTATGAGATTTGCCTTTAACTATATAATGCCAATATGAATAGCTTCTAAGCAATCATGCTTGATGTTATGTAGGTTATGTGCTCTTGCAAGTGTTGCCTCAAGCTCGTTGCCTCCCTTTGCTAAAACTGTGAGTATAAATTAAAACATAGCTATGCTATATGTTGTGCTTGTATTGCTAGATTCTTACAAGTTGCAAATATCTGAGACAATAAACATCCAAAAGTTGAATTACATATTTATGTTATCGATTCAAATTTGTCATGCACATAAGCAAGAAATGTAGAAAAATGGGGGAAATAATCATCTAAAACCTCAATTTAGTAGGCATAATAACGATAGTTTGAAATGCGTTTCTAGTGAACGTTAATGTACAGTAACAAACTATAGTAACATTAAGAGTAGAATTGTTGCCCCCTCTGAGCTTGTGTGGTGGTAAGAGGTAAGATTCATTTCCATGCAATCATGATTCAAATATCATGTTTGGCATTTTCAAACGCTTACGGAGTTTAAACCAGTAGGGACACTAGGGGTGCTTTGTAAAGTTCCACTTGTGCTTTTTGGATTTGTTTGTTAGCAGATTTGTGTTGCCGGGCTATTCACTTCTAAGACTAGTTGGACCGAAAGCTCCGATACTTGGATATAAAAAAAAAAACATGGAGAATAGAATTGTTCTTTTGTTAATTCCATTTCAACAACATGGATACGCATGGCTCGTGTTGAGAATCAATACCCAGAATTACAACTGAAAAAGGTTCATAAATTTGGTAGTTTACGCCGGTTTTCTATTTTATAATAATTTGTTCGTCCATAAATGTTTTTTTTTTGGCGGAAAAACAATTATTTTTTGACTAACTTGGATATTGTCGCCACTATTTGGTTAAAGTGCACTAGTGGTCCACGTAAAACGCCCAAAAAACCATATCCGGGAGATAGAGCTGGAGCTCTACTCCATTGTCTCCAAATTCAAGATGGGCAAATCCTGGACTTTCGTCCCGGCGACGCTCCACTCTGTTCCCCTCCTCCAGCTGCCGCGACCTTCCCTCTCCCTACGTCCCTCCTCCCTCCACAAGCACATGGCTTCCTGTTGTGCTGCCTCATCAGGGCCTCCTCCAAGCTCGCAGCTGCACAGCCTCACTTCTCTGCTTCATTATGGAGCCATCATAGCCGCAGTCAGTTCAACTATCGCTCTTTCTTCTATGTTCACTGCTACTACCTTCTGATCCCTCTTCTTTCTTGTGATTTCGTCAGGCTGAAGCGCCATCTGCGTTGGCCGTCACCGGGGACAACAACACAGAGGACGACTTGCTGATGACACTTCTTGCTGGCGGAGCCATCTTATTCGCCTACCTCTTTGTGGTTCCGGTGAGTCGACTCGTGGCATCACTTTAAACAGAGTAAGTTCGTGTCTTGTTGAATGCAACTACTTGCTCCGCCTTGCATTGCAGCCCATAATCATGAATTGGCTGAGGCTGAGATGGTACAAGCGCAAGTTCCTCGAGACCTATCTGCAGTTTATGTTCGTCTTCCTCTTCTTCCCTGGGTAAGTGCAGATTGAAACCTAAATCATAAAGGAAATCATTTACTGAATTGTGTTCTTCACGATCAAGGTTGTTGTTATGGGCACCATTCATCAACTTCAGGCCGTTTCCAAGGGATCCAACGATGGAGTATCCGTGGTCTACGCCCAAAGAGGATGTCCCTCTATACAAACCCAGAAAATTGACTAGATAAAGATCCAAATTACCTGTGTTTGCAGACATTTCTATGCACTGTATGGGAATCGTTGGTGTTCAACCAGGGTCAATGTTTTTTCTTTATAGGTTTTGGGGATCAATTTCAGCAAGTTTTTTTTCAAAATGATAAATGTACCGTATGTGTTATATAAAATTGTAATAAATTTATCATTCACGGTAAGTTTCTGTCGGAATTTCGTTGATCGATGATGTATCTGTATACAATTACTTTTCACGGTAAGTAGGAGCTCCCCGTACCTTTTCATCTCCGTTCCCTTTCCTCTTTCAAACACCCTCCCTTCTCTCCTCTAATTAATTGACTCACTCCCATTCCGTGCCTGGTAATGCCATTAACTCCCATCCCATCAGTAGTCACTAGTACTCGCTCCGGTCCACCTAATTCCTAGCGAGAGAAGGCGAAACAATAATAAGCTCATGATGGATGGCACATAATGGAGAGAGAAGCAGAGGAAGAGCTAACAAGCAGTCGGAGGTCAGTACAGTGCGGTACGTACTGGAATTGAGGCGAGATGGCTCTTACTGCATGCAACATTCAGGCGATGGAGTCCATACACAAAGGACTCCATCCACATCCCAAGACGGACAGCCAATTTATTGTCTCCCGGTTCCACCTCCATCCCAAACCCAAAACAAAAACGACGGGCACGACGATCATTTATTGCAGAAACGAAGGAATCTGCGTGTCGCAATAAATGGCCGCGCGGCGCCTCTGCTCTCATATGCTCCACTGGCGTTGCCTTCCGCTAGCTCTTCTTAATTCTGTGCTTCCTTCGCCTTCCATGTACACAAGCCACACCAGAGCATCTCCGAAGCTTAGAAAAGAGAACCGGCAACAGTCAACAGACGGCGTGCGCGTACGTGCAAGCTTGTTTTGGAGGTGAGGTTATGGGGAATGCTGTCTGGCTCGAGATCAATGGCCTGCATGCGTAAAAGAAGCCTTGATAGGAGATTGTGCCTAAGTGAGCTCGGACCAGGCTTCATTCCTCCTAACCAACACTTTCCTCTAGCTCCACGCCTCCACTTTGTTGCTCCCTTCACCCAAATAAATTCTGAAGGTGAGTACTGATTTACGTTCAAATCTCACACTGCATTTCTGGCCTTAATCTTCACACTGAATCTTGTAGCCCTGTAGAACTGGTTTGTGTCTGTATGTACTGATTTAGCCATAAGCTTGAATGCGAATCATTTGGGTAATATGTTTCAGACTGTTCGTTAATATTATTTTGTGCATACTGAAAACCTGGCTCATTGTTCTGAGCGGAAATGCATGAAACCGTAGCTAGCTCCTAGCTAGCGTCTTTATTTTGAATGATGCATTTAATGTGGCACTGTGCGAGTGGTACTGGGACCACCACAGAATGGAGCAGCTGTACCGTTGTTTGCATTTAAAAGAGCTGGTAGGGAAATATAATGTATCTTGGCACGGGCAATGACTTCGTTGGCATTGCATTGATAGAATAGCTTCGAAGCAATGTTTCAGCTGCATGCATGGATGCGCAGGTTAACATCATGGTAGTTATCACAGGGTAATTTCTGCCTTAGAAATTTCCTAAGTGACACCAAATACTACACTAGACTTAGTCTTTAAACACACCACTAAAGTGTAAGAGAATGTACAAGACAAATGCACAGGAGAAACACCAACAAGAACACGCCCAAGTACAAGGAAAAAGTTCCCAACCTTTTGTATTAATTGTAACGCCCCAAAATTTCCAAAAATAGTTTCATAAATATTCTATGATTTTTCTGAAATTTTAGAGTATTTTTATGG
>JBBPFQ011016960.1:0-10704 GCA_037974815.1 Kaempferia elegans | reverse complement strand
GTTCTGGCCTTTTTTTGTCCGATGGTTCCGGAGCGCCCCGCTTTGTCGCTTCCGCCAGCCCTAAACACCGCGTCGCTTTAAAGTCCCGGTGCCCCCAAGACGTTTCCAATTTTCACGGGCCGGAACGTCTCCCTATTCAGGGAAAAGTAAGGCTGCGAGTAAAAATACTCTTCCCGAGGTGGTTTCCTTGGGCGATCGGCGGTTTTCCACCACCGTTTTCCGGTTTCCGATCAAGGTATGCTAGTTAGTTGCTTCCTCCTTTGCTCTACTCGTCCCTCTTTCGTCCTTACGGAAATCGGCTTCATATGGGGGCTTCATCTGGTCCTCTTCCGCTACTTTTCCGCAAGTTACTTCTCTGTTTTTTTTCATTTACTTACTGTTTCGATTTTAGTGCGTTCGGTTGTGGTTGTGCTCGTTCATCCGGTTGTCTAGTGTCGGATGCGAGGAAGATGGCATTTCTGCTGCAGTTATAGTCGAGGATGCGGTAGATCTGCGATTCGAGTGTTGACGCTCGCAGATCTTTGTTTGTTCGTCGATTTTATATTTTTGAGAAGGGTAGTTGACTGTCACTTGTTTTAGATGGTTTTCATTTAAGCCGTGTAAACTCTCCTGATGTAAGCTTTCATTTGTTGGTTTCCTTTTTGCCTTTACTGCTTCATAAGATGGATATATTTTAGCTAATAACCTTTCGGCGGTCATCTTTCCCTTTGAATGGTTTGTCTGTGATTGCACATGCATCACAACATTTGACAATACGACTTGGATAAATCCCTTCTGTTCTGCCTAAGCTTATATGTGATGCAATGGAGCCTTGACGTACTATTTTTGTTGCAAGTTGAAGTTTGTTCTAAAAAAGGAAATCAATACTCAATAGCTTTTCAGAATTCGCATTTTGCCACTAAATTTCTTGCCGTGAACTAGTGGCAACCTCTTAGATAGTTGGGAGGGCGTAGTCTGATTTCAGTTGATCGGGAGGGCAGTATAGTTTGAAACTAATATTTTTTAATTGATGCTCATTCCACTTATGTTGGCTATTACTTGTAACAATTGTATGGTTCATATGTAGCCAATTTTTCTAAAATGTTTATGATATATGTGCTCCATTTTCCTCATTTATTTAACTTCTTTAGTTAACTATATGTACAAGCAAGGAAGCTATAAGAAATTAATCTTTGGTATTGCTCATGCTTAGTTTATGCATATAATGGTGGTTTATTTTAATTGCTTCTTATTTTTTCCAATATGGAATTTCTTGTCATTGAAATGTATTTTTTATTCTTTTCAGTACAATTTGCTTCTTTAAGTTTTGTTATAAGTGAGTCACAAATCTTTGTTTCTGCGAAATTTGCTTCTTGTTAATTGTTTGAATCTGATAGGACAACAATAGTTGCAACATTTTTTGCTTCAATATTGAGCTTGGTATTATTAAGATTACTTATTTTCATCTATTATTATTATTTCACTGATTTGAATTTGTGCATGCTTTTAGCAGTTGACAATATGGTGAGGAAGCGCAGAACTGATGCTTCTGGTTCAGGTGAAAGCTCAGAATATCAAGAGACAAGTGGATCTGCTGAGCGGGCAGGGCCTCAACGGGGTCCTGCTCCACAACAACAAGGAGCTGGTAGAGGGGGTTGGGTTGCTTCTGGTTTTCAACAGGCCCAGCAAGGTGGCCGAGGGTGGTGGGTATTACCAGGGGCGAGGCAACCATCAACAACCTCGTGATGCTGAGTAGCCTTTTGCTCCATTTTACCAAGGTCGGGGTGGGCATCATGTTAGAGGTGGAATGTCGTATCAGCAACAGTATGGAGGACGGCGTGGTGGTCATAGTACGGCTGGGGGCGTGGGTTTGGCCCCTCTGCTGCAGGTTCGACTAGGCCACCGGTTCCCGAGCTGCACCAAGCAAACCAAGCTCCATAACCCACCCAACCAGGGCCAGTGCAGGCAATTTCTTCACGGACTGAGATGTCTACTTCTGAGGTTGTAGAACAGTTTCAGCAACTCTCTGTGGAAGGTGAATCTTCTTGTCAAGAAATGCAACCAATAGTTCCTCCAGCTTCTTCGAGCAAGTCTGTGAGATTTCCTTTCGACCCGGAAAAGGTACCAATGGAGCTAGATGTGTGGTTAAGGCTAACCATTTTTTTGCTGAACTCCCTGATAAAGATCTTCACCAGTATGATGTGAGTTTTCTCATGTTCCTATTACATGGCTTTAACATACTGGCTCCTTTTTTGTTTGCCTGTTTTCACCTCTAATTTTTCTCATTTTGAAATCAGGTAACTATCACTCCTGAAGTAACATCACGCGGTGTAAATCGTGCTGTGATGGAACAGTTGGTCAAACTTTATAGGGAATCATATTTGGGAGGGCGTCTTCCGGCTTATGACGGAAGGAAGAGTCTCTATACAGCTGGTCCTTTGCCATTTACCTTAAAAGATTTTCAGATCATTCTAGTGGACGATGATGATGGTTCTGGCACAGAAAGGTGTCTTTCCTGACCGATTGATAAACATGTTTATTATTATTGCAATCTATTTTCCTTTTTCACTGAAGAAGTAACCCATCAAATATTTTTTCACCTTTTTCCAGGCGCCAAAGAACATTTCGTGTTGTTATTAAGTTAGCTGCTCGTGTTGATCTTCATCACCTTGGAATGTTTTTAGCTGGGAGGCAGGCTGATGCTCCTCAAGAAGCATTGCAAGTACTGGATATTGTACTTCGTGAATTACCTACTGCCAGGTAATATCAAAAACATTTAATAATTTAAACTATTCACTTGTCTCAAAGATATTGTTTGGCTGTATGTTGATGCTTTGCAGATATTTGCCTGTTGGACGGTCCTTTTATTCACCTGATCTGGGAAGAAGGCAGCATCTTGGTGAGGGGCTTGAAAGTTGGAGAGGTTTTTATCAGAGCATTCGCCCTACCCAAATGGGCCTTTCACTGAATATTGGTAATGATTCAACCTATGCATTTCCCAGGCTTTTAGGCACCATGATGCTGCAGTGCAATGTTCAGTTTTCTCAGTATTAGGGACAATCCTTGAATAAAAAAATGAAATCTCCTAATCAATATACTAAATTATCCATTGATTTTTTTTATTTTTATTTTGATGTTGCGCTTGCATGTTCCAGTGTTTATATTGAATGTCTTTGTTAAGTTTTCTATACTACAGTGGCTCTTGGCTAAATGAGGCTACACATTCCTTGAGAATTATGCAATTGCAGGTTTGTGACTGAAGCTTCAGTGGAAGCACAAATTATGATATCTAGTGCTTTTCAATTTATTTTAATCATCCAACTCTTATTTTATCATCTAAAACTTGCAAATCATTGGTACTTAATGGGATTTAGCGAGAGATAGACTTGACTGAATATACTTTCACTACCACTTGTGTATAATCTGGTTGTATATTTGTCAATTTTTCAGCTGGTTCTTACTTATCTTTTTCAAATGAACTCCAGTTGGTTCAGACGCTATATGATTTGGTTACCAGTGTGATTCTCATAGATTCAAATATTCAACTGTTAATTGAAGCTTGATGCATGTTCGAATCCCAATCCAATTGAGCTTATGAGTGGATTGACACACCCAACAACTTCTGACTATTCTGAACTATTTCACTATCCTATAATTGTTTCATTGTTATCCATATTGTTTCTTTTGTTTTTATCTGATCTAAATATAATTTTGTGAAGGTGACGCATCCATATTCCTTGTTCTGATGCTGCTACTCTCAGCTAATATATTTCTTTTGCTGCTGTCTTTGTATATTTAATGCTGTTGATTAGCCTTACTTTCCCACCTTGCTTTGTGATGCAGATATGTCCTCCACAGCCTTCATTGAGCCCTTGCCTGTCATTGAATTTGTTATCGAGCTTCTTAATAGGGATGTCCAATCAAGACCTCTTTCTGATGCTGATCGTGTGAAGGGTTTTTTTTATTTATTTCTTTTTTGTCTCTTATATTTTATCAGCAGAAAGTGTGTGGTAGAACCTTTTTGCCATTATATTTTGACATATTCTATATGTGAAATTGACATTGTTTCTGTTAACATAACTTGGTTCAATAAATTCAACTTGCACTTCTGAATCTCATCTACTGGTTTTAGATATCAATTTGTTTCATTTTTTACTTGATGGTAGCTTAGGTTTTATTATAGCCAATTATTTTATGTGCTCATGCAGATCAAGAAGGCCTTGAGAAGTGTGAAGGTGGAGGTCACTCACTGTGGGAATATGCGCAGAAAGTATCGCATATCTGGCTTAACATCACAAGCAATTAGAGAGCTAACGTAAGAAAACTTTAGTTATTGTTGCCATTGAACTACTGTCTGTTATTTTTGAAAGTGATTTTAGTATATCCTAATTTTCCTGAAATAACTGAATGACAGATTCCCAGTTGATGAGAGGGGTACAGTGAAGTATGTAGTACAATATTTTAAGGAGACTTATGGTTTTACTAACCAGCACACAAGTTGGCCATGTTTGCAGGTTGGTAATCAGCAGAGGCCAAATTATTTACCTATGGAGGTAAGCATCTGTTATAAAAGTGCTGCTTGTAGTAGCTTTATGCATATAATTTATATTATATTTCATTTTTACATATATATATTTTTCAACGTCATCTTAATAATGCACACGCTCTTATTTTCATGTTGATATGCATATTATTGTTGAAGGTGACAGGTATGCCAAATGTCTGCTGATCTTTCTGTCTGCAGGTTTGTAAAATTGTGGAAGGCCAAAGATATTCTAAGAGACTGAATGAGAGACAAATCACTGCACTCTTAAAGGTGACATGTCAACGGCCTCAAGATAGGGAGCTGGACATTTTACAGGTTATGTTTTATCTTCAGCTTTTGATATTAGTTTAATTTCACGGTTACTGTTTCATCCTCAGCTTTTGATATTAGTTTACTTTCATGGTTGCTGTTTCTATAGCGAGCCATAATTACTTGATTATCCAATGCTAATTATTGCTGCTAACTCCACTTCACTGCTTGTGACTTTTAAGGCCATGTGGTGTGGTGTGCTGTGCTGTGCAACAAGTTTGCTTGTGAGTTGGTTTTCTGATGTAGTGATGCAATTGTAGCCCTTGTTGTCAAAGCAGTATAGTATATTGCTGTTTGTCTTTTTGATATACATTTGAACTGGTACTATGTTCAGTTTGGTGTATTACGTTGGGAATGGACTGCCCCCGCCCCGTTTCTTTCAGTGTAGCGCCTCAAATTGAAGGTTGCTTCCGTCTGTGGTCTAGGAAGCTTATCCATATCTAGTTCACTTTCTATATACCATGTTCAAGTGTGATTTTTAGTTACATGTTGTATGCACTGCTACAGCCTATTGTGAACTCATTTTTTTTTCAAGGTTTAATATATATATCTAATTTTATGCAGTTTATTTATCCTTGTGGACTAATATAACTTTAATCTAGGGTTGACCTGTGATGATAAATTAGTTTATCTTTGATTATTAATTTTGTACAGACAGTTCATCACAATGCATATCACGAAGATCCTTTTGCTAAAGAATTTGGGATCAAAATTAGTGAGAAACTTGCATCAGTTGAGGCCCGTGTGCTGCCTCCTCCTTGGGTAATTAGATGGCATAAAATTAATTACGTCATGTCTTAATGCTCTTGTCTTAAAGTGGTCCAACTTTTTGAAATCCTGTATCCTTCTTGGCACGCAGCTTAAGTATCATGATACTGGCAGAGAGAAAAATTGCTTGCCAAGAGTTGGCCAGTGGAATATGATGAACAAGGTAATGCATCTGATTGTCCTGAGTTTGTGATTTCTACAGAATTCTGATATTGAACTTGTTGTAGCAAGTTAAATTGATTTCTGTTGAAGTTTATATACTGAAATTTTGGCTCAAGTTGTATGCAAAATATTTGATATTTGACTACTACATTGCAAGATATTATTCACATTCATGTTCTAGACAAAGAATACATCAATGTTAATTTCGGTACTAGCTGCTACAGATGACTAAATTGCTGTGATGTTCTAATAGTCCAAGTCTTATGTTATTCATTAAACAACTTATATGGTAATTTTATTGAAGAGTTCAAATCTATCCATAGAAGCAATCTTAATATCACAATTCTATAGTCTTGCCTTTTAGGATATTTTTAGTACAGCTGATGGTGGTAGTAGAGGTAAAATAAAGATGCGGAGGTGAAGGACAGGAGATGAAATAAATCCACCTTGGTGTTAACTCGGCCAGAATGAATTGGAAGGAACTGTGAAGCAATGCAAGTTTTCTATGATCCTTTTATTTCCAACTCATCTGCCATTTTGGATGAGCTAAGATGAGAGGAAATAAACCTTCTGCATGTCCTACCCTCCTCTAGGTTTTACTTTTTAAGGAAGGTTGATAAATGTAAAGATGGATATCTAACAAATTCTCATTAGTTATTGTCTTGTTTTCGGTGGATGAATTATGAAAGATAGAGACACTCATGGTTAAATTGGAAGTGTGTTGCTATTTTCTCATAAGCTTTTCAAACTTGATCATTTCTCAGTGTTGATAAACTGATTTTAACCACATTCATGAGATGATTTTGACCATACAGGCATCTCCTATCTATTTTCCAGGTCATTCAATTGACTTGTATGCATTTCTTTCATTAGAACCCCCTGTTAACTACTCCGGTAGGGAGGTGGTTGATTAATTTACCATTTATGAATGGGTCTTCATTTCTATTTGGCTGCTGATAACCCATGTTAGGATTTAATAAGTATCTTGACCTTCCTGTTGAGATATTAGAAAGCAACGTAGTTATTACTTTCTATAACTAATGGCTACATCATGACATACTATTATTACCTAAGAAACTGTGCATTATAGTTTATATGTCACGAGATTGCTGAAGAATACTCTAATTGGTTGGGTGTTGCAATATATATATATATATAATTTGGATGGTTTAAGCTCATTTTGTTACTTCATATCTTGTTCTAAAATTTGTAGAAAATGGTAAATGGTGGGAGAGTGAATAGCTGGACATGTATCAATTTTGCAAAGAATGTGCAAGATAATTTGGCTAGGGGATTTTGTCATGAGCTTGCCCAGATGTGCCAGATATCAGGAATGGTATGGCTTCAACATTTTTATTACAGCATATTATTTACTACATACAATTTAATTATTAATTATCTTATTTGAAGAAGAGCCACATAGATCATTATTTTTATCTGCATGTTTTGTAGGATTTTTCTCTAGATCCCGTGCTTCATCCTCTAACTGCTCGGCCTGATCATGTTGAAAGAGCGCTGAAAGCACGCTATCATGATGCAATGAGCATACTCCAACCTCAGGGAAAGGAGCTTGATTTGCTCATTGTAATATTGCCTGATAATAATGGTTCTCTTTATGGTATGATGTCTTTCTTGCACTTGATCTTGTTCGATACAACTTGATATTTTTGCTTGTTGACAATATCAGTTGGTTGAACCTCTTAGCTTTAATTTTTTGCCCTTGTTCACTTTATTATTATATGTCATCGTTATTACAGGTGATCTTAAGCGGATATGTGAAACTGATCTTGGTTTAGTTTCACAATGTTGTTTGACAAAGCATGTTTTCAGGATGAGTAAACAGTACCTTGCCAATGTTGCCCTCAAGATCAATGTAAAGGTGAGTACGTGGAAGGTGGATCTATTTCTTTTGTTCTGCTTTGTGTTACTAAGACTTGATTCATAGGTTGGAGGAAGGAACACAGTTCTTGTTGATGCATTGTCAAGACGCATTCCTCTTGTTAGCGACCGACCAACTATAATATTTGGTGCTGATGTAACACATCCTCATCCTGGTGAAGATTCTAGCCATTCTATTGCAGCTGTAAGTAATTTTGTCAATCTTCATTTCTTGCTATGTATAGTTGTCTTGATGTATCCTTACTATCTTGATTGTATTTGGTTTGTCAGGTTGTTGCATCTCAAGACTGGCCCGAGGTGACAAAATATGCTGGATTGGTCTGTGCTCAGGCCCATCGGCAAGAATTAATTCAAGATCTGTTTAAGGTCTGGCAAGATCCTCAGCGAGGAACTCTTACTGGTGGCATGATAAAGTATGAAATACAATCTAAAACCAGTTTTAAATAGACTGTTGGTTTTCTTTCCCAATTTACTTGGCGGAGTAAAACATCTGCCATGCAATATCCAGGGAGCTACTTATTTCCTTCAAAAAGGCTACTGGACAAAAGCCTCAACGGATTATATTCTACAGGTATGAATCTTTGGAAAATTTTAAAAAATACTTCATTGTTTAGATTAATATAGCAAGTTGTACATTCAGGGATGGAGTGAGCGAGGGTCAATTCTATCAAGTTCTATTATATGAACTGGATGCGATCAGAAAAGTAAATTTTCCTATCATTTGTACCACGAATCTTGTTTCAGTGTTTTTGTACTCTAATACTTCATTTGTGGTTCAGGCCTGTGCCTCTCTAGAACCAAACTATCAACCTCCAGTGACTTTTGTGGTGGTCCAAAAACGTCATCACACTAGACTGTTTGCTAACAATCACGGTGATCACCAATCTGTTGATAAGAGTGGAAACATATTGCCTGGTTAGTTTAGTTGATAGCATGGATTTGCTCTTTGTAATCATGGTGCATCATTTTAAGATTCTAAGATATTTTCTCAATGGAGCTTTCTGTCCTTGAAATTCAGGGACTGTTGTCGATTCTAAGATATGCCATCCTACAGAATTTGACTTCTACTTGTGCAGCCATGCAGGCATTCAGGTAACTCATCTCGCAACTAATACCTTTTGTATAATGTACTTAATTTAAGATAATGGTAGTTCATTCTACAATGCTATTTGACCATGCATATTTGCTTAAAGGGTACAAGCCGACCAGCCCATTACCATGTATTGTGGGATGAAAATAAATTCACAGCTGATGGTCTGCAAACTCTCACAAACAACCTCTGTTACACGTAATTCTTCTAGCCATTCAATTCCCCTAGTGCTACTGTTTGTAGTATGTATCCCTTTGAGTCTTAAACCTTCATAAATTTGCAGGTATGCAAGGTGCACTCGCTCTGTATCTATAGGTATTTATTCTTATTCTCAGGATATTTTTTCTAGTTTTCATCCCTTGTAGCTTAATTGTGTATGTTCTTTGAACAGTGCCGCCTGCTTACTATGCTCATCTAGCTGCATTCCGGGCTAGGTTTTACATGGAGCCAGAGACATCAGATAGTGGCTCTCTGGCAAGTGGAGCAGCTGCTGGACGCGGATTTCAAACGAGTGGGGCGCGAGCAACCAGGGGCCCTGGCACTGCAGCTGTTAAACCTCTCCCAGCCCTGAAGGAGAACGTCAAGAGGGTCATGTTCTATTGTTAAGCAGGTGACACTAGGTGGACTATGCATTTTACTCTACGTATTTCCTGTTCTTGCGTGTTTAAGCCTTATGCTCATATTTAGCCGATACTTGAGAACTTTTGGAGTTGTATGCTTACCTTATTAGACATGCTGTGTGTGCTCTAGTAATCAAACTGTTTTGGATTAATTTGCTTTGCTTGGGTTTGCTTTTAAAGGTACGGTTAACGGGAAAGTTTTATTTTTTTGTCCCCTTACTATATCAGATTATATTACTAAAAATATTGAAATTTTATTATAACCCTTCCAGGGCAGAATGAAAAAAAACTTGTAATCATTACCAATCTAACATTTGCAACAATCTACAAGTATTTCACTTGTAATCATATTTTGTTACATAACTGCACGGTGTTATCCCATTGAGAGATTGCTCACAGCTTGATTATATTCTTGCGGAAAACGCACAAAGAATCCGGTTCCAATACTCAAGCTACTGCTCTTTGATTCTCATCATGGTCGTCAATGTCCAGAGCTTGCAAAAGCATTGGCCAAGATTCAGGAATACCCCCAGGCAAATCGAAGTCAATGAGTTTCCCTCGCTTGCGGTAGAACTCTTCTACTGGTTTGCTCTATATGTCAACAAGGGAATATTTTGATTCAATACTTAAGCAAATTCCTAAACTGTGTTCTAATTTTGCAATATATGCATTCATTAGAAAGCTTCAAGGAAGATTTAGATCAAAAGAAGAAAAAAAAAATAGCAAGATTATTGCATTACCATTTCATAGTATACACGCAGACGCTCTTTCACGACCTCTTCAGTGTCATCTGCTCGAGTGATGAGTTTCGACATACAATGTTCAGGAGGTAAAAGTGGGGGCATAGTTATACCTGGTCTCCCATGTTCACCCTTGATGTCCACAGAGGCAATATTGAAGTTACCCCTACATTGACTGCAAATTCTTCTCCCAAGACATTTTGCAAACAGTGCATCTTCTCTGAGCTTTAAGTTGACAACCAAGTCAATTTCTGCTACTCCCTCTAGTATTTCCTGACATGTATGCCATGTTTAATAGGATCAGAAAAAGAGTAATAAGTTGAAGCGACAAAATATTAGCTAAAAAATAATTTACTTATTTGCGATTATTTTGTTTATGTTTCTTATTTGAAAAAGGTTGCACAGGTTCTTCTAATACTTTTTTCACTAAAATTTTGGTCACCTTACGTTGCCAAGACTATATACTTGGACTTACACAGCCAGTGCCTCCACTTGAACTTTCTCCATTTGCACATGTACACCTGCACACTCCATATGCATATCAGTACACAATGCAAATCCTAACTTAAACTTTGCCCAAACCATCAAAAC
>JBBPFQ011016746.1:0-10705 GCA_037974815.1 Kaempferia elegans | reverse complement strand
CTTCAAGGGACTCTTTTCTAGGTCCTTCGAAATGCAGAACGAATCTACAATAGACGTCCACATTGAGATCCTCAGGAATGCATTGATTGCTTTCATGATAAGGTTTGGTTGGAAAGCTTATCTCCTACACTTGTTAGCACATTTAAAATATTCTTAATTCTAGCATGAAGAGATGATACCTTTTCCCCCTTTTCTAGCTTGATGTTGTTGAGTTGTGTTCATAGGAGATCTCTTCTTGCTAATTTTGCATACGATGTGCCCTCATGTAGCTCTACTAGCTTCTCCCATAAATCCTTTACACTCGAATAGTCTCCAATTCTTGTCACTTCTTGTTGGGGAAAAACGCTTAGTAAATGATGCATTACTTTTGAATTCGCTAAGTACTCTTCCCTTTGCTTCTTTGTTCATCTTGACTTGTCGATCATCTTGTCTTATTCGTCTCTAGAAAATTATCTAAAACAAACAAAGTCTAAACAAATCACAATAATAGAAAAAAATACTACACTATCAAAATATCCATATCTAAATATATACCATGATAGATAATGCATCCATATAAAAGATAGTAATATAAAAACCTCCACAAAATCAAATATGATAAATTTATATCATATTTACATATAATTAACAATTTTACATATATGTATAACCAATTTTGATACTTGGATAGAAATGAGCAAATGATGATCATGATCATCAATATCTCAATAGACCAAGGTGTTATGGATCGGAGGCGGGTTCTTGTCTTCCTATTAGGTTAGCGCAAGTGGAAATCCTAATACAAATAAACACAGACAAGGAACAAGATTACCAATGCTAACACCTTCGTTTACTTGGTATCCACCTCCAGTGGAGGTGACTAATCTAAGGATCTACACGTGCATGATCTTCCACTATGAAAGCGCTTCTTCTCGATAGAGTAAACCTCTCACAAATCCTTCTTCCTCTTACACTTGAGAGTTAGAATGAGGAGGAAGAAGGAGAGCAAAGAATTATAGAGATATGTAATGAAACATTGGGTTTTCTCCCCTAAGAGTCCTCCTTAAAAAGGAGAAGAGAGTGGAGCTGAAATCTCCACTCAGCTCACCACAGAATCACAAATTCTACTCAACGGTTATTTACTAGTTGACTGGTCACAACACCAGTTGACTGGTCACAACACCAGTTGACTAGTCAGTCGACTGCTCACTCGACTAATCTTTCTGTGAGTTTCATTCTTAATTCACTCACTTTTTGCGACCAGTCGACTGGTCACAGTACCAGTCGACTGACATAGTACATCACACACTCTCATCTCTACCGGAGTCGCCCTTTGAAGCCCTCTTCCTTCAGCCTTCATCCCTCGGATGCATACAAGCTCGCGGATCATCTCCATTCCATCCTTCGTGTTGCCTTGAAGTTCGCTTCCTTAGCTCCACTCCGTTGCTCCTCGTCTGGCGGTCCCTTAGATGTGTCATCCTTCACCGACTCAAGAATCGAGCCCTTAGATGAGATATTCATGTGCTTCTTAATCTCTACATGACTTAAACACATATCAAAGTCATATGAAACTTAACTTAAACTCTTTGATACACACATCAAAATATGATTGCATCCTCTACACTTACCTATGATTGAGAGGTTTTTTCCCTCAACATAGCTTCGTCTAGTTCGGCTCGAATGGAGAACATTTGCACTCTAGATAGTTCCAAGTCCTCATAAAGTTAAGCCGCTAACTGTTCTTATAACTGTCATTCCTCTTTCGCCCGAGCAACCTCCGCCTTGGCCTCTTCCTCTGAGCGAGAGGGTTCTTGTAAATGTTTTTCCATATCGGCAACTTGTTGTAACAACTACCTGATCTGCTTGATCAAGTCAGGGATACAATTATATGGCAGTTCAAGTGTTTCATCTATAACTACAAAAGATGTGTTAACTAATTATCACACAACAAATTAAAAGTATCAAGTCGATGACATATACGTTAAGCAGGGATCCATTTGAACGGCAGCTAACCTCTATCACATCCAAATGGTCCATGACTTAGCGTAATCGCTTGTCTTGAACAACTTCAACAAGCCAGTTTGGCGTGACAATTCCTCGGATTGAGAAGGACCTAGGGGAATCCGAGGAAAGGCTAATCATGTGGATACCTCCAGCTGGGATGGAGTCCCCTCCTATGAAGCCTGTTGTTATAGTAGGTAGAGTCTCGGAGGTCGATTGCAGAGGGCTTACAAGTGGAGAATCTGTCAAAGGCTCTCTTATCATAATGCTCGCCCTCGATCGGGGAGTGGGTCCCTCGGGGAAAGCCACCACTCGGTCAAATGGTGCGGGGTACTTACATTTTCTTGTCTGTAATGAGGGAATGTGTGCTACCGTACCTTCCTCGATCGAGTCATTTGTCATCTCCTCAATTCGGACAGGAGGAGAGCTCTCAGCCCATCGGGGGGACGGATGAGTGGTTTCATTGACCCATTCTATGGAAAGAGGTGCCACTTGGGAACCTCCTTCGGCAACTACTCCTACTTGGCTGGAAGGTCCTCTCTCGGCACTCGTGCCTAGGGGCTCCTGAGGAGAAGGCAAATCAAATTCAGTAGACGTGTCGTCAGCTGCATCTGATGACACTTCCGTTGTTGTTAGGGCTCGGAAGGACACTCGGTCTACCTTCAATAGCTTGCTTATTGAGGCGGCCAACACGATCTCTTCTGTAAGTAAATAAGAAATTGTTTAGGTAGTTCTCACAAAAAGTGAGTGGGAGGATAAACTTACCGAGCGATTTCTCCAGGTCGATCGCATTTGGGCTTAAGTGGGCCCAATAGAGAAGACCTTCATTCTGGATGATGGTTGTACAATTGAAGCACATACTGATCAATGTCTCCAAAACCCATAAATACTCTTGATTCTTTTTATACTTCCCGAGCAGTGGTGGATCAGGAAGCTCTCCTTGCTAGCCAGTCAGAAAAGTAAAGAGAGTGGGGAATTTTAAGTAAAAGAATTTATTTTTTCAGCTTTTGTGGAATGACGGGTTGTCATCTAAAAACTTGTAACCCGCTCGAGATATAAAATGGGAGGCCCCCAATTCTACCCTTTTAAGGTGAAAAAAGTAGTGAAAAGGTAGGGTTTAGAGGAATGTCATACAACCGGAAAACTACAGCGGCTCCGCTCCACACAAGATTCTAATGATATTTGGTAATAGTTGATGCAACGAGATGTCAAATACGAAGAAACATCCTTGAAAATTTTAGGAACAAGGAACCAAAGTCTACTTTGAACCTGACCATGGAAGAAAGTGGTAAAATCAAGAGGGGGCATCAAGGGCACCTGGTCCCCTTTTGGCATTCTATTTGTGTAATTGGTAGGAATACCGTAACCTAGCCTAAGTTCCCCTCTCAGCTCCACAGTCATGGATGAACGAGTAGACTCATACTATGGGATGAAGGTCATAAAGAATTTTGGGAAATCACAAACACTAAAAGGAGTTTAAATGACCAAAATTCAAAAATCAAGAGAGGAAATAGAGGACTTACATGGAAGATTAAAGGCAGGAACAAGGAAAATGGAGAGGAGGAAATCATCGGAATCATGGCCGAAGACTAATATAGGAAGATAGTAGGGGAGGCAATAGTGAATGCCCTAAGACCTTAATATTCCTTTGGTTGTTTGATAGAGGCCATCAAACTAAGGTTCCAAACAGGGGGTGGGATTACTTTAGCCCATTCGATCGGATACATCTATCGAGGTATCTTTCCTTAAATCATTATACTCATTTAAAAATCAAATCACCTCCTATCATATCAACTGACATGACCACTGACGGGCATATGATGCTAGCAATGCTATTGGCCCAACGAGGTTTTGACGTCACAGGTCAATCACAAGTAACGCACGTTTAATTAATACGTGACATGCCTCATAAATGCACTATCACTAGGTATGTACAAAAGATTCTCTCTCTATCAACATGGCGAGGATAGTTGGGTTTTTACTAAGTCAAAATCTTCAGTTAGTCGGATTCACATCTCTTTCGACTGAATTAGTATGAGAGGCTTATGATGTGACGGTCTATAAGGGTGTCATGTGGCATCGAAAAGTCAATAAAAGTGATGATGTGATAGTCAAAGTCAAGGTCAATGTGTAGATAAATATTGTTTGATTGTCTGGCGGTTATTGACACTCTTGATTGGGAGTTGATAAGTTGATTGGCCATTGATGTGTTGCCCACCTATAAGTTGCTCGAGATTTTACTCCAGAGCAAACTTGAAGCTGGATCAAATTGAGTGGATATGATATATATCCTTCATGCACTGATGCTACTGCTCCACTGTTCTGCTTTAATCTATTAGGCAACTAAGTTGTCGATTGGGGAGGGAAGGCTTCCTTTGGCTAGGGAGAATATTGCTTTTGCACACTATTTATGTCTTGATGATCTGGCATCGCCAGTATTAATGACCAATATTGGTCCATGAGTACATGAGAAAAGGAACAGCACAATCTCCCTCATTTAATATTGTACCATCAATTATGTCAGTGGTAGGCTTCATTAAATACACGGAGGAATAGAAATTGAAGATTCTATGTAACAAATACATCATAAAATTGGGGAAGGTAAAAAGTCCACCAAAAAGTATAAAAAGAGAGCGTTAAATGGAAGAAGGGGACCAACATCATAGAGGACTCCATGATTTCTCTTCCTTAAAATAGTTTTTGAGGTATCTTTGGCGGCAAGCTTTGTAAGGGTGGCAGGGCTGTCTCCAGAAAATTGGAGGCCCTAGGTTAATTTTTACATGAAGTCCTATATAATTTTTTTTAATTAAATATAAAAATATTGCATAAGAGCTATTTTTTTTTCATCGACAATGCTACTTCATCGGCTAAGAGGGTTTTTCTTTAAACATTATATGTTAAAAGATTGACACATTATCAAAACACATATAAAAGACTTTCATAATATGGAGGCCCCTAAATTAGGGAGGCCCTAGGCAGCTGCCTAGGCTGCCTCCCCCTGGAGCCGGCCCTGATTAGGGTGGTCAACTATCTTGTCACCCCACCGACGAGTCAACCTTGAGGATCTCGGAGCAAGATCACCAAATTTGTTGAAGGTAGAAGAAGAGAGAAAGGAAATTCCGAGAAGATTCAAATCTACTTCTTTAACATTGGATCTTTCCTCGTTACTTGGAAATACAGTACATCAATTTATAGAGAAATACTTCAGAATTACATTGATTACATGAAAAATATAAACTACAACTAAACTTTAATAAGTTTAGGAAATAAACTTTGACTATATAGCAAAAGATAAAGATACTTAATACACAAACTGCTAAACTTTAACTCTTAAGAAACATAAACACAATTAATGCTTCATACTAATCAATTACAAATTACCATTAAACAATATCTAGATCAAATGTTATAAATTACCATTACACTATTTTCATCTTGCAAATTAATTAAAGATTAGATCTTAAATTATCCTTTATAAGGATTTATGTTTCAAACTCACAATCTGATAACAATTATAGTACGGGATCTTATTTTCTTTTTTCTGTCTTTTTTTCCCTGTCTTTTTAAGGCTCTAAATTGTGGAATCTTTCAGTAAGAGTATCAAATTCAACCTCTAGAAACTATTTTCTCAAATTTAAAAAATCAAAGAGGTGAAGCTATAGATGATTATCAAAACCCACACATTCTTTATCAACTCACTCAATCAATGAACCAACTAAGATTAAAACTTCAAGATTCACGTTCAACAAAATTCTCAAATTTAATAAAAATTTATTGACAAATATGTTTTATAAATTTTATTCATAAATATCATTCAAAATCTCTATTTATAAAATATTAATAAATTGAAAAAAGATATATTTAAATATATTTATATAATTTAATAAATGATTTAAATCTAAATTTTTATTAAATAAAATTTTAAGCTTCTTTGTTCCACCCACCCTTTCACATTTCAATTAATTAATTTAATTAAATAATTAACAATTCAATTGTCCTTTGACGGAGATGAAGGGTCATCCACGGAGACGGAGACAACAACTACTTACTTTTGTTGTACCTCTTTACCCCCATTCTTCATCGAAGATTATCCGTCCGTTTCTCTATCGTACGGTCATCCACGAATAATAGTAGATAAACCCCTTGATCCTGTTAGGGTAAAATAGTCTAAATAATATCCGAATCAGGAATCGCTACGCCGATTGATGTGCAAACGCGAGGGGGTTTCTGCAAATGTACCAGCTCTGAGCTCTCTACAAATGGGGGCTTCGCTACCTGATGCCTCTTCCTCGTCGCCAAGGGATCCATTTCTCCCTTCCCAAAACCCTATAAGGAGGAGAGGAACCATAGAGAGATCTTGTTGAGGAAATGGCGCACGCATTGGGAGCACAGGTGATGTTTTGATCGCTCACAGTCTCTTTCCCTCATCGTCTGCTTCGAGTGAAATTAATTTTTCTTTCCCCTTGAATTTGTTTGGCAGGCATCTGTTACTGCATTGGCCGGAAAGGATGCCTCTCTGAGGAAGGCCAGTTTCAAGGTGCCAATTTTTATGTTTGTTGCGATTGGGTGCTCTCTCGAATTCCCTTCTGGCTTCTATAGTGTTTTGTTTTGGTAAAATAGGGTTTATAGAGTGACTGGGGAATGCAATAATGACACAGTAGATGTTGAATGTGCCACTCATATTGGCACTGTAGGTATTGAATTTGAGCCATTCGAGTTGAGTTGTTTATGTCGACTGAATGGATATTGATGGCAGGATTCTTGCAAGTTAGAGAAAGCATGTTAAATTGTTTGCTAGTTGCTAAAATTTTCATTTTTCTACTTCAGTAGGACAATAGGACTTCAAGTACATTAGATTTTGCTTTCAATCTAACAATGCAATCTTGAACATCATTACTTTGTTCAATAGGCTATGAATATTAATGATTGATCCTTCCTAGACCCGTATGGATTAGCTTATTTCGAGGAGATGAATATAATGATAAACTTCTCTCTCTCTTTTAATGAAATAGCTTATTAAGCTCATCGATATGATCTTAAAAAATTAAATTGTATCTTGACGCCTTATCTTATAAGCAGTAACAAGGAACTTGCTTTTATATCTTCATTTGTTAAGCCCTAAAAAAGGGCATATGAAATTCACTGATATCTTTGACCTTCAAAAGATTAATTATGCTTGCTAGCCTTAATCTTTACCCTTGATGCTGCCAATTTTACATAACATTTACCTTAGAATATAATCTAGAAGCTGTTTTCTGTATATCACTGTAAGAAATTTGAATTGTATTCTACAAACTAAGCTTGCCACTTTGTGAAAGTCAATTCTAACAATGACACTTATTCTTCCGTTCAGGAAAACAAAAATATTAGCTTCAACAAGTTATGGATTCCCTTTTCTTCAGTGAATTTGAAAAGTGGATCTTCTGCAACAATGCCCCGTTTAAAGGTGCTATCTATGTCCGTCTCACAAGCTACACAACGAAAAACTCTTGTTCAACCATTGGAACTTGAGAACGCCGAAGAGCCTCCTCTCAATCTTTACAAACCCAAGGAACCATACACAGCCACGATTGTCTCGGTTGAGAGCCTTGTTGGCCCAAAAGCTCCTGGTGAGACATGCCACATTGTTATAGATCATGGAGGCAATGTACCTTACTGGGAAGGGCAAAGTTATGGCATTATTCCTCCGGTAAGTGCTAGTTTTGATGCTTAAGTTTATTTAATAAAATGCAAAGGCAGATAGGTTTAGTTGTATCCCAATAGGCCTCTAACATATTTTCATATTTTGCTTGCTATGCATTGTTAAATTTAGCGGTCTTTTGTCTGGCCATTGATTTAATTGATGCATTTCTAAATGTTGTTAATCCTAACGACCATCTCGAGCAGAAATAGAAAACTTTCTTCTCCAATGATCAAATCCCCCATCCAGTGATCAGATACCCCCACTTAACTCGTATGAGATATGTAACAGATTGCTTTAGTAGAGAACTCTGATGATTTTAGACGTGGCACTTTGATTTTCTAGTGTCCAAGTTACCATACCTTATCGACAAATTGTAGAAATGCTTCATGTGCACACAATTCTAAGCTACAAACAATATGGTTCTCAGATGAGTAATTCTTTATCTTCTCATTTTGTTCTCTTTCCAGTCAGTTAGTTATTTATTAGATTAAACTAAAACAGTCATTGTGTATGTTCTACGGTAAATTTCTCAATTAATTTCTACAGGGTGAGAACCCAAAGAAACCTGGGTTACCCCACAATGTCCGTCTCTACTCAATTGCATCAACTAGGTATGGGGACTCATTTGATGGCAAAACAGCTAGTTTATGCGTTCGCCGGGCAGTTTATTATGATCCTGAGACTGGAAAGGAGGATGCATCAAAGAATGGCGTCTGCAGCAATTTTCTCTGCAACTCAAAGCCAGGAGACAAGATTCAGCTTACAGGTATGATCACTTGAGGTCGCCACTGATATTGAGATGTCATATTCCTCACATGAATATGTAAATTGGCCGCCTTATTGATGTTTCATAGACATCAATAAACGGAATGCCATAGAATTCTGTATATCTAATTCCTTTTGTTTGCTCATATTCAATTCCTTTATTGCTTCATGACAAAAACAGATATGTAATACAACAGCAAGTATCTTAGTTCCATTTTTTCGATAGAGATCAAATGAAGTAATTTAATTATGATCAGCCATATTCATTTTTTGCTTATCCTATAGGCATTATTTGCTGTTTCAGGACCTTCAGGAAAGATTATGTTGCTACCAGAGGATGATCCAAATGCCACTCACATCATGATTGCAACTGGAACTGGAGTGGCTCCTTTCCGAGGATATCTCCGTCGCATGTTCATGGAAGATGTACCCACCTACAAGTTCGGTGGTCTTGCATGGCTCTTCTTAGGGGTTGCAAACTCTGACAGCCTTCTCTATGACGACGAATTCAGTAGCTATCTCAAGGCTTTTCCCGACAACTTTAGGTGCTAAAACACTTCCTTCGATTCTCATCTGAATTGCTCTAGGAATCCTGCTTGGTTTCAGTGGTGTAGCCAAACTACTTTGTAGGTACGATAAAGTGCTTAGCAGGGAGCAGCAGAACAAGAACGGTGGGAAGATGTATGTCCAGGATAAGATCGAGGAGTACAGTGATGAGATTTTCAAGTTGCTGGATGGAGGCGGACATATCTACTTCTGCGGTTTGAAAGGGATGATGCCAGGAATTCAAGATACACTGAAGAGAGTGGCCGAGCAAAGAGGAGAGAGTTGGGATGCGAAACTCACTCAGCTCAAGAAAAACAAGCAATGGCATGTTGAGGTTTACTAGGATTAAGGTAGTAGTAGTAAACGGCGTCAAGCAATGTTGGAAGAGAACACGTTTCCAATATTTGGAAAAATATCATCTGAATTTTTGTTCACTTGAATAATGTTTCCCAAATTTATCTTGGTTCACGAAATGCTCCACTTCTTTCAGAAAATTCTACTCGAGATATAAAGACATTGCTGAACTTGAAGTCATTTTTCCAAGTAAGATCTGTAAATCAAAGATTAAATTTATATGAGTTCAAAAATTATTAAACTACTGTTTCTTAGAATTTACTAACTGACATCATAAATCTGTAAATTTATAGATCTAAAATAGGAGTTGATGGTCTTCTTGTAATAAAAAAGAATGAAAAATAGAAGTTTAATGTGATCTAACGTGAGTCTATTTTGTGAAGAAAATTTAAATTTATATAATATAATAGCAATAATATAATGAAAATGAATAGGCAACTGTTTACATCTAAAGGGGAAAAGTGTAATTCCTACAACACATCGATGGAATTAAACTGCAATAAAAACAAAGAGCAACATGGGAAGCACAAGAAGAAGAGTGAAAGCTTACACAAATAGACAAACAGGCATTAAAGACTGTAGATGAGTGGAAGAACAGTAATAACTATGCGTCTGTTTCATTGATTTATTTTCCAGTATTAGGAAATAAAAAGTTAATCTCACTAAACTCCACTTTAAGACACTAATCAATAATCATCTTCCAGAGAGGTGAAAGGGTTGGACTTGGACCCGCTCAAAGGTTAAGGCTGATGGGGTAGCGTTTCTGGTGTTTGCAGAGGCGGCCTAATAAAGGAAGGCACGGAGATGTGGTGTGGATGCGCGTGCCGTCCTCGTGACTTAATCCCTGCTCCCTGCTCCCTGCTCCCTACTCCACAAACAGCTGTGCACTGAAGCCGCATGTCACGTGCCTCCGACCCCATTTCGCTCGATTAGACATGACTCAGTCACATTGGGTCGCACACAAATGGGACCCGACCAACCAACTGATTAGGATCGATCCCGGCCGTCGATCATGCGGCGTCGATCACGATCCCATCCTTCGGCCCTCGTCGCCGCGGGAGCCCCCACTGATCAGCGATCGCTCGCTGCACGAGCGTGTGCTAACTTGCGCCATCAGGTCCTACGCTGCTAGCTCGGCCTCGGCCCCTTTATTTGGAGCTCGAAGCCGGTGGCGTTGCCCGTCTTCCTCGGCCACTAGCGTCGGCGCTCGCCCTTCCACCTGCAGTTGCCATGGCCGTGGATGTCGACAGGCTCAGCTACGAGATATTCTCCATCCTCGAGAGCAAGTTCCTCTTCGGCTACGACGACTCCCCCCAACCTTCGGTCCTCTCCTCTGCTTCCACGGGTACCCCACCCCCCGCCACTGGCCCCGGCGGT
>JBBPFQ011016426.1:0-21321 GCA_037974815.1 Kaempferia elegans | reverse complement strand
GACAAGACATCTCGCGATGGTAAATAGGTAAGGGATGTATAATTGCTACCAACAACCTATAGACACTATTCATTTAGAGAGTTAGTAAGCAAATTTCTTCTATCAAAACATTTGCTTTCATTCACAATTAGCATTTAGCAGTCTTCAACTTGAGAAGGGGTGTGGCACCTGACTGTTTCAGTACGTTGAACTAGCTAGCACCTGTCTGAACTACCAAATTTAGGATGGGTCAACTTCTGATTCCCTGTTGCACTTATCTTTATCATCTGGTATCAAAGTCAACTTAGTAGTAAAGGTACCTCAAGTAGTTGTGAAAGGAGAGGTCCATCACATTGGCCTATAGCTGTTTGAGACCTGCTTGTCTGTAGCAGCACTTGCATTCCCTGGTATGTGAATGAACCATCCAAATGATGATGTAGGTTGTAGTAGCTCGTAATTTACCATTGGACCAGTCCATACTAGGTGATTTTGTACAACATGGTTGGTAAAATTAGTCGATCCCAATCTAGACCGGTTTAAGTTGGATTGGGATTGTTCAATGCAATCGGATTTCATTTGACAAATTGAACAACCCACTATTCCTACTCGAGAATCTTTTCCAATTGAGTGGCGTGGTGGGGACAAACATGGAGGAGTTTTGCCCATGTTTTCCACCTGAGAAATCAAACAACCCTTCATTTTCCAATTAAGATTTGATTGACTACAATGTGTGGATTGTGTCTAGTTCTGAATTAGTCTTTCTTGTGATTTTCTATTTTTAAGTAGAAGAGATGAAAGGTGATTCTCCACTGTGCCAAGCAAAGAGGCCGAGGACGGATAGGCTAACTTCAATGCTTGTCCCTTCGTGTTCTTGAAGAGGAATTTTTGAGTTGTTTTCTTTGTTCTCATCTTTGTTAGGCATATGAGTAGCAAGTTTAGGTTGTCTTTGATGGTGCTATGGTGTAAGAGTTGGAGATGTTGTGGCTGCTAATTAAAGATAAGTAAATTAATTTCTGAAACACCGCTAGCTGCTCTGCTTGATTAGCTTGTAATTTCAATTGATAATCAACATGTGTCTGTGGGCTCTCTTCAAACTTCCAGATGACATCTTAGTTTACTTTAAGTGTTTGTAGAAATCAAACTAATGATCCTGTCCAAGATACATCATCTACAAACAAATAGTTGCAACCCATATCTTTTCGTTGCATGATGATCAAACAACCAGTTTTTTCCAATTTTGTTTTGAAGTAATGCCATCTTTTGATTGTATGAATCTGATGCATTTTAACTCATTCTATATACACCATTTGATAATTTGAGTTAATTTCAGGGTTTGAACTTCTTTAGTCACATTGTTTTATGGTATTTATTTTCTCTGGTAGTTGCAGTAGAGGATAAAATTATGCAAAATAAGTTAAGATGGTACAGACATTAAAAAATGATCGATAAACTTAGATACATTGGTTGAATCAACTAGTTGTTACGGGCTGAGGGAGACCAACACAACTGGCCAATGTAATTAAACATTTGAAATTATATTGACTATTATGCTATTTATCACGATGAGGATGGTGCTATTTATCATGTTTGGCAACTTAAATTTGTTCGTTAGTACCTTTTTTACCCTAAAAAGTTCAAAAATTTTTCAATTTATACAAACAATGTGTATACTTATCTCAGGTCTTAACTGATTCACTTGTTGAAAACTTTCATAATCTTCATCACCTCTTTTTCATCATCCGCAAACTTTTAAAGGAAGTAGTTACTACCAATCTAATATCATTTAAAGAGGATTTCAAATCTGCAAATCATGTATTTCATGGGGGTTTTTTGCATCAACCATGCTTCGAAGATTTGCCAGACACATCAGATGGAAACTCAGGTACCACAGTTGACATGAAATCCTGGGAGAAATTTTGTTGCTCTTTATCAGCAATTGTATGGCCATCAATTGTCAAATGCTTAAAGAATGGGAAGGAACTAATCAATTCCAAATCTTGTCAGGTACTTTTCTTCAAATTTATTGTTACATTTCATAGTCCTAACTTGTTTGACCTTTTCAATTATTTGTTAGTTAGATTTGACAATGACACATATTGTTTGCTTTTGATGGTTTTGGATTTGACAATGACACATATTTCATATTGTTAGTTACATTCATGGTTCCAAGTGTCGATTGGTATCAGTCAGAATGAACGAACTGTATTGTTTTTGGATGCAGACAGGTACCTACTATGACTGCACAAATAAATGTCACCATCCTTATGCCAACACAGTTTATATGGTATTGATTAGGACTGCCTGCCTCCACTAGTACCATCCAGAATCGACCAACACAAACAGATTTTCTTCTCCCACGACTGATCCTTTAATTATGTTTATCAATCATGAGAAGAGATGAAACAGTAATGATAATGGAGGGTAAAAGAAGCACTGATGGGTGATACCAGTTCGGAGATTAAGATTCTTTTCATATGATTCCTTTGATTTGGTCTATTGATCATGAGGGTGGAAATGAAACACTAAAAAGAGGGGAGGGGAAGAGATGTATGAATCAGAACCCTAGCAGTAGAAAAGAGGTCAGAGTTAGAGAAATCAAGATGTACCTATAACTGTTTTGGTTTCGATTGTTTGTGCTTGTCCAATTTCCAGTTTTTATCCTACATATATTTATATATTTAGAGAAATCAATCCCAATACCATTTATTTTGGGAGTATTATTTAACATGGTTTTGGAAAATTATGTAATTGATCTATAGGATGCCACAAGAACTAATTCCTCCATTTGATGCATGAATGTTTATTATGATATTAAAAAGGTATAATCATTAGTTGAAATGCTTATTATATTTTTGGAGCTTATTTCTATAAAATTTTAATTAAATTAACTTGTAGTAGACTATATTTGTAGATAAGCTAGGTGGAAGGGAATTGTAGAATTAAAACCCATTTGAATAGATCATAGAACACATTTTGAAGTATGCCTTAGCATGCTTCAGTATCATCATGCTATAGTATTGAAATTGTATAGTTATACTAAATAAACCTGGTTTTAATTCACTGTTTTTTACTCCGTTTGGTTCATATAGGATTTTTTTATTCATTCTATAATTTTCATATTTCATGTTATTGCAGATGACAAGTGTGCGGTTGCTCGAGGCACTGCCTGCTGTTTTTGAAAGCCTCAGTTTATCTTCACCTGAATTGTCTGGCAATCTAGCATGCCTAACGTATGATATCCTTGATCCTAAGTGGCTGTCTGATTTGGTGGAATGGGGGAGATCGTCTCTTATTGTTGTTAATAGGCATTGGAAGCAGTCCACACTTACGCTTCTCAACCACTTAAAAAATTCACGGGCTCTTAGGATATCATGCAATCTCGATGTCATTCAAGAAATTATGTTACAGGGTTAGATTTATCAGTTGGTTTTTGTTTTTTGTATCCCTTTGCCTTTGGTTCATTTTTAATTATGTGCTTGTTCTTGTATTCCAGCCACTGTGCCGATTGATAACCTTAAAGAGAGAGTTCGTCAACTCAAAATATCACTTACTCAAGAAGCGTCAGAAAATAAAGTTCAAAGGGGAATGCTATTGTTTTCCGAGCCTATCTGTGAGAAGAAAACTGTTCCCAAGACTTGTTTATATGATGATCATGTTAGTGCTGAGGTGACCTTGCCTCAGTCAGCTAAGAATGAAAACGTTATTGTACTTTCAGATGATGAAATAGAAGAAACAGCTTCTCCTGACTTTATTGGTATAGGGAACTCATCAGATCACCATAAGCAGATAGATACTACTTTGCCAAGTGACAATCTTCAGAATTGTTCTTCAAAAATATCTCCTACTAACACTCAGCTCTCTTCTCATGTACCACTGAATGATGTGTTTAGTGGTAATATGGCTTCATCGGAGTTGTCCATCTCTGCAAGCACACCTTTGATTCCTTTAAAAAACTTAGGAGCAGATAAAGAAATAACCAAGCCATCTAATACAAGTGAGGACATTTCATCCATTAGGAAAGACAAGTCAGTTAGCCAAGCAAAAATGCCATCTGCTAAAAAATTTTCCTTATTAAAAGAAAAGGATGCTGCTGCTATCAAAGAGTTGATACGTGAAGATGATGATGTATTAGAACATGCACTTAATAGACCTACACATTCTAAATTGTTTCCAGCAAAGCAAATCATATCTGTACCTAGAAGGCAAGTTGTACCTCTTCAATTGCCAACTAAAAACAAAGTAGGTTTTCTTAATAGACAAGAATCTGGCATCAGAAGGCTTAAACCTCCTAAACTAGATGATTGGTATCGACCCATCTTAGAGTTAGACTATTTTTCCCTAGTGGGTTTGACCTCTGGCATTGATGATGGAAAATCTTCAACTAGACTTAAAAAGGTTCCTTTATGTTTTGAGTCATCATGCCATTATGTGCAGATTTTCAGGCCATTGGTATTGGAAGAGTTCAAAGCCCAATTACATAATGCACGCTTAGAGACTTCTACTGAAGATATGTGCTGTAACAACTTAAGTATAGTTTCAGTTGAAAGGGTGGATGATTTTCATCTGATTCGTGGCTGTCTTGATTCAACTCAAAGTGTTGCATCAAGAACGTTCACAGAAAATGATTTGGTTTTGCTTACAAAGGAACCTTTGCAAAATTGTGCACAGAATGTGCATGTGCTTGGAAAGGTATTGTTATGATTTGATCTTTTACTCAAAACTATTTGAGTGTCTTACAGTGTTATCATATGTTGTTTTCTTAGGTGGAGAGGCGTGAAAAAAATGACAAAAGTTATTCAATAGTTCTTGTAATCAGGCTATATCTACCAAATAGTTCTGCAAGATTCAACAAAGTGAGAAGACTACTCATTGAACGAAGTAAATGGTTTTTAAGTAGGCTTATGAGTATCACTCCCCAACTTCGAGAATTTCAAGCCCTGTCCTCACTTAATAACATCCCTGTTCTTCCAATCATCTTAAATCCATTGAATCATTCTGCTGGATATTTGGGATCTAAAAAGTTTTTGGAAAAACTTTCTCACTCCTTGCAGAACATGTTGATATCGTCATATAATGATAGTCAACTTCAAGCTATAAGCTTTGCCATCGGATCATCTGAGTCCAAGGAAAATTTTGAATTTTCTCTCATTCAGGGTCCTCCAGGTTTGTAAATTTCACCTCTGATGATGTTAATAAAGTTTCTCGTAGTTTTTTTTGCACAATCATAAGATTATTTTATGCTGTAGGAACTGGCAAAACTAAAACCATTGTTGCGATAGTGAGTGCGTGGCTTGCTTCACCTAGAGTTTGTAAGAACTATTGCTCCAGAATATCAAGCATGCGTTCAGTGTCAACTAGTAATGAATCTCACCAGAAAAAAACACCTATCAGTCAGTCTGCTGCAGTTGCAAAAGCTTGGCAGGATGCTGCCTTTGCTAAACAATTAATTAATAATGCAGAAAATGATTCCTCTGCTCCAACTGAACGATTTCCAAGGGGGAGAATACTTGTTTGTGCCCAATCAAATGCTGCAGTGGATGAATTGGTATCAAGAATCAGCCAGGGACTTTATGGAAATGATGGGAAGGCCTATAGACCATATCTAGTGCGTGTTGGAAATTCAAAGACAGTTCACCCTAGTTCTCTACCCTTCTTCATTGATACACTTGTTGAACGACAACTTGCAGAAGAAATCAACAACCAAACTGGAGGCAAAAATGATAATATTTTAGAAGCTTCGAGTTCACTTCGTGCAAAACTGGAAAAAATTGTAGACAATATCCGATACTATGAATCTAAACGTGCTAAAATCGAAGAAAATGAATTGAACACCAATGATTCGAATATTGATAAATCTTTAAAAAAAAATGATTCATTAGAGATTTCTGATGCGGCAATTGGTGCCAAGCTCAATATGTTGTACGGGCAGAAGAAAGCAATCTGTGCAGATCTCGCTGCTGCTCATGCTCGAGAAAAGAAAGCTTCTGAAGAAAGTTGGTCTCTCAAGCGGAAAATTCGAAAATCTATCCTTAAGGAAGCAGAAATTGTGGTAACAACCCTTAGTGGATGTGGTGGTGATATATATGGTGTGTGCTCTGAATCTGCTTCTAACAATAGATTTGGTGTTCACTCTGAACACAACTTGTTCGATGCTGTTATTATTGACGAGGCGGCTCAAGTATGTTTATAGTGTTTGAGCATTATTATTAATTTTCTTCAATATCACATGGCTGAACAATATTATGTGAAAACTTATTGAATTTTACTACAGGCTCTTGAACCTGCAACATTAATTCCTCTTCAGCTACTCAAGTCCAAAGGAACCAAGTGTATAATGGTATCTATGTTAATCATGCCCTGCATAGTTATTGCTATCTAATTTTCACTGTAATAGAGTATCAATCAGACTTGTAACTTAGTTAATGGGCTTTTTTGAAGGTGGGTGATCCCAAGCAGCTTCCTGCTACTGTATTTTCTGATGTAGCCAGCAAATTTTTGTACGAGTGCAGTATGTTTGAGCGTCTGCAAAGGGCTGGTCACCCAGTGATAATGCTTAATGAACAGGTAATTAAGCTATAGGTTTACGAAATTGTACATAGCTTCAAGATGGAAAGAAACAACAAGGGAAAAGAGGCTAGAGAAAAAAACTTCATAGGAAAATAATCACAAAATTATTTTAGATGAGAGGAAAATTTAAATTTCACAATTTTATTGATTAAAAACATCTTAAAAATAAAAAATTTAAAGGAAATAATTTTGAAAAATTTAAAGTCTATTGCACATGATAATGTGATTTCTGCCCAATTTAAACAAAAACTATAGATGAAAGGTGAAGATATTTTTCAGTCTTCTTGCTTTCCTCCTTTTTTTTTTTTTTTTTGCTAAAGGAAACTAAAAGAAATAGAACTTTGGAAATCTTTTGTCACCTTATTTCGTTCTACATTTTATTCATTAATTAATATAGATGACCCCAAACTAAGAGATTTTTGAGATCTTAATCCTTGTGTGCATTTGTGAAAGAATGTAATTTCAAGGACTATGTTAATCATCATGATCATCATCGATCTGATTTTGATTTAACTATTTTCTGTATACCATCATCAATCTTATTATTATCTTTTAAATTTTCATTTGGTTCATATTATTTCACCTTCTTGAATTCAAATAAATAAATTGGGTTTTCTTTTTCAAGTTCAATTATTAGTTTTAGAACTGAATTTTTTTTGATAACCCATGTTTTTGAAACTTTTACGTTTAGAGGTAGAAAATAATTCTTTTTTACTTTTCTAATATTTTTTTGAGTTCTTTATATATGGATCAAAAGGAAATTCTTTTTTCCTTCCCCAAATTGTTTAGTTTTTCATTGGATCTCATGAGATAATAGTTTAGATCTTTACCAAGGTCTTAAACTAAAGGAACTAGAATTTTTAACATGAAGACCATTTGTTAACCAATGTTGAGGAAATTATTTTTTTAATTATATCGACTAATGTTTTCTTTGATCTCTTTCTATTTTGCACCTTCCACTCTAGTAGGGTTAATTTTTCAACCAACGAAATTTGTTTATTATTTTTCAATATGGCTTAGGAGTCTATCTCATCTATTTGAGGTACAAGTGTTTTTTTTTTTTCTAGTAACTTTATATCCATCTTTACATTTTCATCTCATCTAGTTTTTTCATATGAGTTGCTTAATAGCTTCACACTTTGTTCCATATATATGAGTTATTGTATCACATTCTTATAATTATTTTCGGCCTAATGGGCACACAATAATTACAAAAATTTTGAAGAAGCTTCTCACCATTTTGAGTGCCTAAATTTGTCTTCATCAATATCTTCTTGCTGAATTTTTTGTTTCAGCCTAATGGGCACACCATTTAGACTATCTATTATTTGTTCTCATAATAATATTTCCATCAATATCTCCGTGTTGTACAATATATGCAATATATTTAAGACTCTTAACAAAACTTTTATATCTATCTTAACTATTCCATCATTTTTTGTTATTACTCAAATTGCATTTCATACATTCATTTTTTTATCAACATCTTAATGTTTTTTTTTTTTACTTTCTAAAGGGTTTTATTTGCGCACAAGTAAAGATTTGAGTTTGATCTATTTAGATGATTACCAATTAATACAATATCATCTTTAATTGAAAAATAGACTTGAGGTTTATTTATTAATATGATCGGTTTGCTCATCTAGTAGTCATGCAAAAACACAGGGGCATAGGATTGACCCTTTGACGAGAACCCACAGCTGTATAGCATATAGAAAGAGAATTGAGTAAAAAAAATCATGTCACTACTATCTATTATATAGCTCATCAAGAGAACTTGAAGTGTTCATGATCCTTAGACCATTTTTTAGCCATATACTTATCATGTGTGTGTATAAGTTAATACAATAACAACTAAGTCTTTATACCACTAAGTGAGGTCGGCTTTATTGGATGTACTTTCGCCATTGGGCTCGATTCACTACTATGCCTTCATCTATATTTAAATGAATTTTATCTTGTTTTATTGTTAACTAAGTCTTCTTTGGTTTTCCTCTTCCTCTTCCTCGATTAATGTATGTATTTGTTATGGTCTGCATTAGTTAATGTATTCTTAAAATTATGGGTACCGTCACCCTATACCTATAAGATATATGTATTGTTCTCTGATGGAAGATGTCTATACTATGTGGATACCATGTACTGGAGGTTCCTTGCTTTATGTTTTACATGAAGGCATCCCATTTCTTTAATTCAACTTAAAATTGTAGTTGCGGCTTTTAAACGAATGATAACTTTGTATTTGACTTTGTAATGATATGCATGTTATGGAGTTATTTTGTGTAGCACAAGTTTCCTTTTTTGATTTAGTTGATTGGTGTCATTTTTTTACATAGATATCCACCACTAGATGTAAGATGGTTAAGAATATATATTATCTAATAAAGTAAACATCCTTGTTGAATTTTGTGCTACCAGCAAGAAAGTCAAAGATCCAATTTGATACCCTTTACATAAGAAAATAGTTTAACTATAACTTTCAGTGGTCATAGCTGTTCAATTTACTTAATGTTATATTTACATTTCTATGTAGCATCGAATGCATCCTGAGATATGCAGATTTCCTTCGATGCACTTTTATGAAAGCAAGTTACTGAATGGTGCTAAGGTGGCTGATAGGTCAGCTTTGTTCCATGAGAACAATTATCTTAGCCCATATATGTTCTTTGATATTGCTGATGGTCATGAGCATCATGGTAAAAATTCTAGTTCTGTATCCCTATTTAATGAGGCTGAGGCAGAGGCAGCTGTTGATATACTGAAGTTCTTAAATAAGAGGTAAGTATGACTTTTCTGCTTGGGAAGATCCATGAAATCTGCTACTGTGCAATACTTATTATTCTGGTTACTATCTTAGATACCCATTTGAATTTACCTCTCGAAGAATTGGGGTTGTAACACCTTATCGGAGTCAACTTTCACTATTACGTTCACGGTTCTCCTCTGTGTTTGGACCAGAACAAATATCTGACATGGAATTCAACACTGTTGATGGTTTTCAAGGCCGTGAAGTGGATATCTTGGTACTCTCAACTGTTAGGGCTTCTGGTTCTAGTGCTGAAACACCAAAATCTAGTTCCAACGGTATTGGATTTGTTGCAGATGTCAGGCGCATGAATGTTGCTTTAACAAGAGCCAAATTCTCCTTGTGGGTAGTTGGCAATGCCAGGACATTGCAAACAAATGTCAACTGGGCTGCTTTGATCGAGAACTCCAAAGAAAGGAATTTGTTCATTTCAGTTACCAGGCCATATAACTCAATCTTTACTAAGGCTGTGTCTTCTTCTCGCAAAAGTAAGTCTTCTAAGTTGGATTTGGATTCCAGTCACCATAATAACACTGCAAGAGTGAAAAATGCAGAGCGTGGAAACAAATTTGTGAAGTTCTGTACTAAAACTGGTGTTGGATTAAAGCACAGCATTAGCACGAACAATGACCCAAGCAGGGGCACCTTCCATAGCAGTTCATCAAATTCCATTGGCGCACACAAGTTGGGAAGCAGTTCATTACCATCACCTGTGCAAGAATATGAATACCCCAATAATATTGTTTCCAGAGAAGCTTTTAGGAGTGAAAGAAAACCTGTGAAGCAATGCGAAGATTCAGCTGATTCTGAAAATAGTTTAAGAAAACATTCAAGTTGTGCTATACTTGAAGATAAATCTATACATTTGGAGCAGAATTCTAATATTGGTTCTCTGGTAGAAAAGGCAAAAACTGCTCGGAGAGTTTCTGAAATCCCAAGGTGTAATAGTTCAAGTCAAAATTCAGTTTCCATGGCTTCAAATGAATTGAGTCAGGGTCAGGGTAGCACCAAGATAGCAGATCCTGGTTCTCTGATGAAAGAGGCAAAAAAAGCTCGGAGATTTTCCGAAACTCCTAGGTGTAATACTTCAAGTCCAGATGCAGTTTCCCTGGCTTCAAATGAATTGAATCAGGAACAGGGTCGACGTAAGAAAGCAGATCCTGGTTCACTGATAAAAAAGGCAAAATCTGCTCGGAGATTTTCTGAAAATCCCAGGTGTAGTACTTCGAGTCAAAGTTCAATTTGCCCAGCTTCAAATGGATCGAGTCCAGGTAGCAGTAAAATAACAGATAGTAAATCTTGTGTTGTGCAAGAACCTAAAGATTTGATTGCGAGGAGGAAGCGACAGAGGGCAGATGTTGAAGCCCTGCTGTCTTCAGCTCTTATATCCTCAAAGAAACCTGGTGCATCGTCAAAGCCGCCTGCTTCTGTGGAGAATTCTTATTCAAATACAACTAGAAAAAAACATATCACTAAATCAGACATAGTGTAGATGCTTTGCGTATAGTTGTTATTAAAAATCACAATTTTACTAAAAAAGCGCCAGTTTTCACGCCTTTTTTTTTTTTTTTACTCTGCCCTCTGCTCTTTCATGTTTTGTTTTTTATTTTTTTCGTTTTCTTACAAAATGGAGCCTTGCTAAGCTCACCGATATTTGCTAGATGACTTTATCATTTTTTGTACGTTTAATTTTTCAATTACTTAATATACTAGGCATGACGGAGGGAGGGAGGGGCAGGTGTACATTCTCATCGGACGAGAAGGCAAGCACATATTCCATTTTTTTCCCCTTGACGTTTTATCTTTGGCATCTGTGTTAAGAATGCGTCATTATCTGCTCTATCAAGAAGCATGTGGCATCACCTTCTCGGAGAACTTGTGCCCATGGACATGGCCAAGGCTCGATGCAGGACAAAAAAAAGACATTATGTGAATGCTGGAAACCATCACTCATCACAGTCACTGATGTACAGACGCTACTCCCGCGTGCAACTCCACTAAAGTGCAAAAGCAATGCAATTGCTTGAGTGCAACGCTCGATCAATTGAAACATCCTTTGTACAGACGGTCATGCAGGCCGTAGTCATGAGGGACCATTGTCCGCTGCTTGCGATTGTCGTCCATGGTAAGCTCAGGGCCACCGTTCGTGATCGCGCGAAGCCTAATTGCAAGTTGAGAGAAATTCGACTACCAATTAGGAGGAAATTAATTTTTGTTCGATTTGTGGATGTATTCATAAATCATTAGATAAACAGAAAAAAAAAATCACCCTTTTTTACAGAGTACACCGAAATTTTATCACTGCCATAATTTTTATTTTTCTTTCTCCGAATAAACAATACCAAAGTTTTGCATTTCATATGACAACATGGTATATGTATGATATTTTTTTTTTCAAAAAAGAAGATAGCTATCGTTCTACTACTTTCGTTTGGGTGAATGAAAATTTCAGGCTCAATCAGATAATAACTTTTACTGCCATGTATGTAATGTGTGTTAACACAAGAAGACAAAAGTTATTTCACAATAATATTTGAGAATAGATCAGTAATTCATATGGAAGCAAAAATACCATCAATGAATGAGAATGATACATTTAATTTGGAATAGCCATTTATCACAATCATAAAATAAAGCACCAAACTGCAACATACAAGTTGCACATGGTAACCTTTTCATGCTCATAATAAAGAAATTGACTTAAAAATATATTTGGCACGAAAAGGAAGACAGTGACAGGGACCATATTATATCATGAACTTTCAGTGTATCTTTTACGGCACTGTTCTTCTAGCCAAGATATAATATCATCAAGAACTTTAAAGATCATCTCATCTGATTCACCTTCTAGGATTGAATGATATGCACCTTCATACAAGTGCATTTTTTTATCTGCGCTACTTGCCTTTTCATGCAGAGCCTTGCTCACAGAAGGTTCTGTTACGACATCAGCCTCACCATGTAGAATTATCATGGGGAGGGAAACCTGGAACAATAACATAACTTGGCCTCAACAAAGAAACTAACATTTTTATAAATGGTGCTTAAAGGTTCAAACATCTGCAACCTCCCGGATGAGGAAAAAACTGTGTTAGACACCCATTTCCAATGGGAAAGAATAGCATTTTGTTTACATGGGCAGATAGATATGAAAAAAAGAAAATTTGAAGGAAACGAAACCATATAATCCATTTCTCTTGTTTACGTAGAATGAAAGAGGAAAATTTTAATTACAACCATCTCTATTTCTTTTACACGGCTCATTGTCTTAGATAAGCAAGAATATTTCGTTTCATTTAACTCCATCAAGTAAACAAGATAAGAGAACTAGTGTAAATAAATTAGTACACTTTCTTTCTCTACACCTAAACTAACATTTCCCTTTTACATCATCCACTCCAAGTAAAAAAACAACATAAGATAAACTAAAGATGAATCATGTCGGTGACATACTGCATTATTTTGGCTGAGGAATAAGACATTTTTCTCAAGCATTTTTCTCAAGCCTCAATTTCAGTATAATTAATTGGACATGTGACGTTTAACAGTCAGAATAAGGATATGTATTCGTCTACCTAAGCTTTAGGAAACCTTCAGGCACAGTTTTCGTGGTAAAAATTTAGCATTGTCTAATAAACGTTGGCAACCTCAGAAAGAAACAGGATATTGGAAGTTTGAAAAACTAAACATATGTCAGTTTGCTAGTGAAGGCCATGTTTAAATGAGCTTCACCAATGAAGAATTACATATTGGATAACAACTGAGCATCAAACAAAAACCAAGAAATCAGCACTTATTTATATGATATTTTGGTCCTTGGACAGAGTTACAAGTTTCTGCCACCAAAATGATTACCTTTGCTCCAAGATTGAAAACACAATTTTTCACATACAATAATATAAAAGAGGTTAGACTGTACTTCATCGGAATTGCTACTGATCAGGGAACAAGAAGAATTTTTCCCCCTTATCTCAATAAAAAAAAACATGGAAAATCAGAACCAACAAGAATCCCAGACCATCCAACATATAGTCAAAAAGAAAAAGATTTCTTACGCCTAACTCAATTCCAATGAGCTCTCATGCATAAATTCATACTCCAGGTCAAACACATGTTGGATAGTTTTTCCAAAGTTTTGAAACCTTAGAATTAGTTTTTATTATACAACAAAAAAATGCATCCAAATCCAACTTAACAATTGTGTGATAATCAATAACTGGAACAATTTATAGTAGCCACTAAGGAGTATATGTAAAACTGGTTTAAGGCTCGACAGTTCATATTGACCTGGTAATTGCCTTTATTACAGGATTTTAGTAATACAGATCTAGTACTCAAAAAGTGCAGTTGGCGTGTCCCAACCAACCATCACAGCCAATGGGGATCTGTTTCCACAAAAAGAAGGCACAGGTGGAAAAGGCTACTGTTGTCGATAAGCAACAAAGAGCTAGGACATCTTTAATCTTTTCTATCTTTCCCATTCTGTATGAACCAGCTTTGGCTATAGTTTGCAAAGCATTGAAGCCCTTTAATGCTCCGCCTATTGTGAATAGAGAGGACACTTCTTACACCATGGCCTCTGTTAGGATAGAGGAGAATTATTCCAACCTTGAAACCCAAGGTATTCCTCTCAACCTAATACCTATATATAACCATTATTGAAGATATGGAACATTACAAATAGACCCCTTACATCTTATATGTTTACATACAAGTCTAATTGGCCCATAACATTTCCTTTAAGCAGTTCAAATATATTATTTGATTATTAGAAGTAATAAAAGGATCTCATTCGATTGCATTCTGACTCTGATCATTGTCTATATATATATACTTTGTCCTCTCATGAAACACAGGATTCGAGACTACATGCATCGAGTTTCTTTATTGCAGTAAAGCTGTAATGGCTCTGCAAGTGTGTATCCTATCTCAATCATCAAATGCTTAACCAAAATGAGCTCGTACGTTCTTAGCGTCATGGTTTTATATTTTGCCTCTACACTCGATTGCAATGATTGTTGTTTTTTTTTATTGCTCTTATAGAAAAGAAGGTTGCTTCCTAAGAGTACCTAATAATCAAATATAGGTTGCCTCCTTGTAGCCTTGGTCATGACCTAGGGTGAAGTAAGGTTTGCCTTCTAAGGGTCAATTAGTGGTTCTCATTATCATGATACTAATCTAATATTGAAATCCTAGGATGATCTATTGATTTAGTTTCTTATATGTCAACTTCTTCAAGCTTCAAGCATATTAAGTACATACTTGCATCGTGAAGAAAATGTTTTAATTGTGCAATTCCCGTGTAGTCAATCCATACTAATATTATATTATCCATGTAAACAATAAAAGAATATATTTCTTGACTGAGAAATGAGTTGGAGTGAGTGATTCATAGTTTTGGTCATGACATACTAAAAAAGTGTTAAGCTAGACTTCCAAACCAAGCTCAATTAAACTCTCAAAGTATTTTAGTTTGTACAAGAACTTCTTTAGCTTCAGCCATACAATTAATTAACCACTTATCCTAAAAGCTCAAGATGAGAGGAAAGGACCAATTTAACTATTTTTATTTTTAATACACCCCTTTCATTTGTCGGCAAGTATACTTCACTTAATCAGCTCAAACCCAACACATGAAATGATTTTTCTACACAAGTAGGCTTATTTAGATACTACTTTAGTACTTTAATAGCCAATGACTGAATGCATAAAAATTGTACCATGACTTGTTCATGTTTTTCAGTGGTGGACATTGTAGCTGAGTCAATTTCTAAATAATTACCACAAAAATTATGCAAAATATTCAAAGGGTGCTCTAGTTAAACATCCAAGGTGAGTCTTTCTATTTATGAAACAACAAATTACTTTAACATAATCCAACAAGATTCACTATTTGAGAATCCAAAATTTAAGAAAAAGGTAGTAACACATACTTCCTCTAATCGGCGTTCAATCTCTTGTGTGGTTTTAAGCATCTCTAAAGCTGTTCTCAACCGTGGTTTATCCTTGTAAGCAATAACATTATAGGAGCACTGCATCCAACAAGGCATCAAATCACATAAGTTAACAGATTTATATATCAGTTATAGATAAAAAGGATAAAACCAGTTCTAATTGTAGCAAATCTATACTCCATCAAAGGTGTGCCCTCATTAACCTCTTCCTAGAAGTATAGCACAAGTGAATTATTTATACAATGGTCATCATAATTGAAAATGAACCTGTTTTCGTTTTTTTATATCCTTAAATGCCATCTCAGCTAAATCTTTCTGAGGGACTAACTTCACTCTTGGAAGAACTTTTGCCATGCAAATTAGAATTTGCTGAACAGGCCAAGGTGGAACAACATTGTCTGCCATCTAACATTCAAAATGCTACATAAGTGAGAATTTGTAGGCCTCTGAGATATTTAATAAATGAGGCATGAATACCTTGCACATTGGTGCAACTAAAATAGCACCATCCCAAAAACAAGGTTGTTTGAAATGCACTTTCAGGGCAACCGCCCCACCCATAGACTGCCCAAATAGAAAGCTGGGAAGCCCTTGGTATTCAGGGTTCTCTGGAAGATCATAGATGTGAACAGTTAAATAAACAATATAAGGGAGTACATCAAGAGGCCAAAATGTCCTCACTATTTCAGTTGTTAAATGGACAATGACTCAAAATATTTCGACAGATGAAGCTGATATTATGTTATCATCCATATATATGTGTGTGTGTATAAATTCTTGGCTTATTTTTGAGTTGGAAACCAAAGGTCAGGACATACATCAATAAGTGTAATTCTGAAGTGTGGGGCTCGGGCCATACATCATAATGCTGTAAATGCACTAGCATTAGAAATTAAGTATGCCCATGAAAATTTTGATATAAATTCAAAGGATCTAACTTGGGAAGAACAACCGTGGTAATCCCTGTCAATTAATAAAGTGAACTATAGAAATCCTTGGAAAAGCACAAGCTACCTTTAATTCTTGAGAAGCACTCTATTACATCATCCACAAGTAAATCAAAACTTGGTATATATCCATGTAGTCCTTCAGAAAGGCCAAATCCAGGGTAATCCATTGCAAAGACTCCATATCCAGCTGATGCTATCTTCTTTGAAATCCCTAGAAAAAAAGGATGAATTTGTGTGCTAAAATCACAACTTAGGATTATATTCTTTGCTAATATAGCAAGTCTGCAGTAGAGCAAACACCTTCAAAAAAAAATGTACAAGTGTCTCCATAGCCATGACAGAAACAAACAAGGCCCTTTAATCTACAATGTTCAGGAAACCAACTTTTCTTGAAGATCTCAATGCCTCTTGAGTTTACCTCATATGACTACACAGGGAAAAATTCATTAGTATCAATAAACTCAAGTGTATCAGTCTGATCCATAAAATTTTATACAAGCCTAAAAGGGGGGAAAGAAAAGGAAAATTTCTAAGCACTTTGCAAAATTTTCAGTCTTTTTCCATTAACATTAGGGCCCTTCTCCAGAAGAACTAAAAATATTTTGAACTGCTGCACCGAAATAAAGTTCTTCAATATGATCGAGTAGAGACAGTTATGAGTGCAATGGGTAATAAAGTAATGCTAATAGGAAGTACAATACCTCTTCCATTCTAATTCCCAGGTATTGGGCCTGCAATGAGGGAAAACGAAGTAGTGAGAGCTCTCCTCCGCCAATGGTATAGTTTTCCAATCCAAAATGGTAAATGCACAGTTGAATCAAAACCAATAAAATTTATGAAACTAAAATTCGCAAATATCAAATCTGTAAATGAAAAAAGAAAAGCAGAAATCAAAGAATCAAGTAGTTCCAATGGAATGGATTGGAATGCTAGGCCTCTGCTTTACATTATTGTGCTGCATGATTAGACTAAAATCATTTAATGTAATCAATAAACTATGATAACAAACAAACAAGTTTAAGTCTTAGGTAAAATATTATGTGATTTAAATATTTCTTTAGAATTTACTTTAGCATAGAATACCCACCTCTGCATGGTTAAACTTAAAACCCATGCAAGAGAATGTTCATCTCGTAACTCTTTGGAAGACATTTATTTGTTAAAAAAATTGTATTAGTAGGGAAAATTAATTACCTCCTATTTTAATTCTAGGAATCAAGGAGATTGGTACACAAAAGTAACAATCTGGATCATTATTATTCAATAAACCTAGCAATAATAACACATTTGTAATATAACAAACATCACAATTCACAACCATAAGGACTCAATTAAAAAATGTCTAGTGACAAGATCACATTATCACTACTGGCTATGTCGTAATGTCAACCAAATCTGCACAATATTGTGACTAATATTGAGATACTTTATGTTCCAACTCTTGCAGACAGATTCTAACTATGTCAAGATACTTTATACTCATATTCCTCTTAGTCACTTTATTACGTGGTGTTCCTACTACCTTGAGACATTTTATTATGTGGTAGTTATTATCATCCTGAAGGTGTGCTTGACCTAAACATAGTTTCAGCCTATTGTATCTATGAAACCGACCTCTCATTCAAAATTTTCCCTTTATAATTTTTATATTTTTTTTAAAAATTTGGTTGACCAACAACCTTTTTTTAGGTTGGCCTAGGACCTTCAGTCACGTAAACTTAAAGTTTAGTTTGACCAAAGGTAAACTCTAAGTTAATTAATGACATTGATAGATCGAATAAATTGATTTTCTCTGTCCTTAGATCAATAAAAAATACCCTTAGTCAACTAAAGAACTATTAGTTGACCAAATAAAGATCCAGATCAATTGATTTATCTTATTAAGGAGGTAATTTCAGGTTAAACTTGATCCTTATTGTTTCATCTTGACATATTAAGTTACATATTTTTCCCATTTTTTCCTTTAAAAATTTCATAATGTTATGATCATATTTCATTTAAAAGGGAAAATGTATAAATGTTAACTTAAGGAGAAGATACATAAATTACCTTTTAGGAAGATAAAATGATTCATGCTATCATGTTTAATTTCTTATTTTTGTGATTATGATTGTTGGTCTTTATTATCTTAATATAAGGAGGATAAAGATTATGGGTCAAATTAGTAATGTTGAGTATGTGGCTCATATGTGGTTAAGAAAGAGACGTTGGTTAGTTGGGGATGTGAATGATATAGGGGTATTTGCGTCTTAAATACTTCTATATGTCTAGACTCTAGAGTTGTATAAATAGCAAAGATGTAACCCTAATTTATTATTTAGTGAAAAATTTGCTGTTGCTCATGTGGAAGTAGGCACATCACCAAACCACGTAATATTTGTGTTATTTTCTCTCATTTTTCTTTTCGATTACTTCATATATTTGTCAAAATTGTTACACAATTTCAACAATTGGTATTAGAGCCCAAGTCATCATGTCTTAGATTTCATCTATGAAATTTGATTCGAATTATGGCAAAGGAGGAGGGTTAAGGATCTGTTAGTGTAACAAGGCATAGTAAAGGCATTATACAAAAAGAAACCAAAAGGAATGGAGAAGACAAATTGAGAGGAACTACAAGTGAAGGTTGTGGCAACTATTAGGCTTTGTATAACTGATAACATGATGTATCATGTATGGATGACTAATCATTAGTGACAGTTTGGTAGAAATTTAAATCATTGACAAACAAGCTTTGTCTTATGTAGAAGTCATTTGGGCTTAAGATGTCAGAGGGCACAGATCTGCGTCAATATATTCAATCATATTATAAACAATCTGAAACGGATTGATGTAAAGATCAAAGAAAAAGACAAGGAGATGATGTTACTGAATTCTCTACCAACATCTCCTATGTATGAGAATTTAGTTACAACTCTGATGTGGGGGGAAGGAAACTCTCAAGTTGGAAGGTGTCACAAGTGGCCTGTTGGATTTTCATCCGTGAAAGAAAGCTAGTGATGAGATTTCTCAGAGGTGAGAGGTAATCAAGAACATGGCAGAAGAAATCTCATAATGGATTGGATAACAATAGAGCCCGATCTAAATCGAGAAAGAAGAAGATCACATGTTACAACTAACAAGTGTGGATAAAGGGGCATATTAAGCGGGATTGTCCAAGGGAAAGGAAAGTGAATGTAGAAAAACTGTCAATATAGTGGAAGAAGAAAATTCAGATAGCGGTGATGGTGCTATGCTTTCTATTTTATCTAGTTTAGAGCACTTGACAGATTCTTGGAAATCAGATTCAGCATGTTCCTATGATATGGCACCCAATAAAGATTGGTTTGACACCTACACGTAGTAGATTCTGTTCCATTCTGATAGATAACGAGGTATCCTGCAAAGTTATTGGAATAGGAAAATATCATAATTAAAATGGTGTGGTTAGTTAGAATGTTATGCGATGTTAGACATATACCAGATCTGAGGAAAAATCTGATTTCATTGGGCACATTAAATTGAAATGGTTGTAGTTATAAATTTATAGGTGAAGTAATGAAAGTGAGTAAAGGTGTTCTAATGATGAAAGAATAGAAACTACCTGGAAACATTTATAAATTACTAGGTACCACAATTATAGGTGGAGTTGTCGTTGTAGAACCCAAATCAAATAATACAATCTTGTGGCATATGTGGCTGGGCCATATATGGGATAGAGTGGAATGATGGAACTTTATAAAAGAAATTTATTGAAGGGTGTCAAGACATGCAAACTCGATTTTTGCAATTATTGTGTTCTTGGAAGCATTTAAGACAGTCACACAAGACAGAGAATTCGATTATGCTCATACAGATCTCTGAGACCGACTAGCATAGTATCACATGGAGGAAATATGTATTTTGTGACTTCATAAGACACAAGTAAGAAACTTTTACCAAGTTCATGAGGTAGAAACTCATGATGTGTCCCTGGAGCAATAATAAGAATGTGGTGCATGTGGAGCTAGAAACTCATGATTTTGATAGTCCTAGCTCAAAGAATAAGGAGCATCATACTACAACCACAGAGAGGATCAAACATACCATGAAACCACCCACTAGGTATGGCTTTGAGGACTTGATTTCTTATGTACTTATCACTAGTTGTGGAGATCCCATTACTTTTCAGGAGGCAATACTTAGCTCAGAGAAAAATATATGGATGATTGCTATGGTGGAGACTTGCAAAAGAACCAAATATGGGATTTGGTGTAACTTCTAGAAAGGAAGAGGACTATAGGATGCAACTAGGTATATAAGAGAAAAGAAGTCATATTAGAAAATAAGGAAGAAAAATTCAAGGTTCGTCTAGTAGCAAAGGGTTACTCACATAGAAAAGAGATTGACTATGATGAGTTTTTTTCTCTTGTAATCAGACATACTTCCATCAGGGCAATATTAGCTTTGGTAGCATATTATGATATGCAATTAGAGCAAATGGATGTAAAAATAGCTTTTCTCCATGGTAATTTGGAGGAACAAATTTATGACCCGACCGGTTTAGTCAACCTGGGCAGAAGCACTTAGTGTGTAAATTAAAAAAATCGCTTTATGGACTGAAGTAGTCTTCAAGGCAATGGTACCAGCGATTTGACTCCTAATTGATTCATAATGACTATAAAAGATGTATGACATTCATGTGAAAAGCCTTAATGATGATTCTCTTATTTTACCATTACTTTATGTGTAAGGTTAATAAATTGAAAATTTTATTAAGTAAAGAATTTAACAAGAAAGATTTGAGTGCAACCAACAAAATTCTTAGGATGGAAATTCACAGGGACAAAACCTCTTGGGAGATTATGGGTATCTCAGTGCAACTATGTTGAGAAGATATTAGACAAGTTTTGTTGGAGCAATCGTTGGGACCTAAGGAGAATGTAGACCTAAGGAGAATGTAGACATGAATCTTAGGAAGAATATTCATGATAAACCTAGAAATGTTAGACCTAAGGAGAATGTAGGCATGAATCCCAAGAAGGGAAGACACATGCCTAGGAAGGGTAGGTCTAGGAATGTCCAAGGTGGACATGTAGATTCTAGG
>JBBPFQ011016103.1:0-10707 GCA_037974815.1 Kaempferia elegans | reverse complement strand
ATGTCGTTGTGATGCCCTTGAGTCATTTTGCAAACTAAGCATATTAGCAACCTAAATGTGGAAAAACTACAATCAATAACACAAAGGCAGAACCAAATTAGTAGCTCCAATTTGTTTCACTGTATCTATGCTCGATTGATTCTGATAAAAGAGAAAGGTTTAAAATCATATAAGGAGACTAAACAGTGTCAATAAAGCACTAATGTTCTAAAGGCAAGCCACTTCATCAGTTTCTTATGAGTGAATGCTAACTTAGCATATCAATCAAACCATGGTTGCACTTTTCAGCCTGTATTTGCAGCGATATAAAATGTTGGTTTAAACCTAATTAAGTTAGATTACTACTAATTTCATAAAGAATATAGACTGTCATATATGAGATGTATACATAGCCAATAGAAGGGGAAAAAAAATCAACTAATGCATCAAAAATAACTTCAAAATAAAAAGTGTAAGTACATGTTACATACCAAGGGCTTGCCGCTTGTGATATGAAGTAAGAGAAGCCAACTGAGAATTGCTATGTATTGTCACATTTTCTAGCGACTCCAGATCACTTTCAGAATAATCTATTAGAAAGGAACTTGCTGCAACAACCTCAATATTGCTTGAGCTATTTGCAATCCTCATTTGGGACCCAGTAGGACAGCATGTTGCATAGGCATGCCATCTACTTGCTAAGGATGCAATGCCCTGAGCTCTATGAGAAATTTTAGAAGCTGCGTTCAAACAGAGAACAACAACAACTACTTGAACAACTGAAGAGACCTGTTAACATGAAATCACTGATTAATTATCATATTCTAGAGATGTTTTTGCTGGGAAACTCAGAACTAGCACATGAAACTGAAAATAGTGTGGTAGAACTTTATACTTACAGCTAAGCTTCCAGCATTGGTGAAATTAATATTTCCACTATATCCGGTGGTCTGAAAAAGGGTGACAAATTGACTCACTGTGACAGCCAAGAAAAGCAAAAGGAGGAATATGCGGAACCTATGACTGATTTTTGAAAGATAAAAGCGTAAGCGCATATGTTCCTCCAAACACAGATAAGTTTCTACATCTCTTTCCAAAAATTTTCCAAAGTCTTCAAAGTGAATAATTTGCAAATTACAGACAAGATTGAATAACATACAAGCTGATAAAAGAATGATTGTTAAGTAAACCCATGACAACATTGAAGCCACCAAAACTGCAGTGGATCTCCATGCAGACTCATGGAAGGTGTACACACAGTGGACAGTTTCACGAGCAGCCATTACAATGAAGCATGGCAATATCCACCGAAGTAGAAAATGGAAGAACTCCTGCAATTTGATATACAATAAAATTCTCAGCAACATCAACAGAAGTTCAAATATTCATTGTTGAGACAAAATACAAAAAAATCTAAAAAATAGAAAAATGAATCAATTTTGAAATCCAAGTAAACAAGATCAGCAAAGAAAAGAGTCTTGCTACTATGTGGAAGTTCATGGTATGCTACTCTTCCAAATGTTCACTCAATCTAAGAAATACCAAACCTTATAGGGAAAAAATGGAAACGAAACATCACCCCTATGACAAATGAAAATATAAGCTAGTACATGAATGGAAACCAGATGACTGTATGAGTTGTTCCTTGTTTTGGCTAGAAAGAAACGGTTGAAAAAAAGGAAGTATGGAAAATATAAATTACAAGATGTGCTTGAGTTATACAATCTTTTATCAAAGATCTATCATATGAATTATTTGATAGGTTTTTACTAAAGGGCGCACATAGATTTGCGAATTGACCAAAACACGCACACTACTTTCATATTTACCAAAAGTCATACTCAAATATGTGATCTTTCTACTCTACCCATCCTGTCAACTCTAACTTTTTTTTGTCTCTCTCTTTTCTTTTTATTTCTCCTTTTTTTTTTCTCTTTCTTTTCATGGAGCCATATCAAAGATATGGGATCATATCAGGCCTAACGTGGGTCTAATATGATCTCATATCAGGCCTATGCATATAGAAATCAGAATGTTGGTCGTCATATTCTCTACAAATAATGAAATAAATGAGTCTTCAATAGCTTTACTGCCTATAAAATTTCTAGCCTCATACCAAATTAAGCAAACTGTAGTATCAAATACCAAGTCCAAAGGTAGATGAACATCTCACTCCACAATTTGTAGTCTAGCCTTCTCCATTGCTAAAATTTTTTTATATGAAGTTCGTCGAGAAATAAGCATTTTCTAATCAAATATTTGGGTATTAACAATAACTACCGCTTCAGGAAAACAAGGTTCCCAGCAATTGATATCCTTTGATCTTATGATTTGATTTTCATATGAGGAATCCCTCTCATTGCTAGATTTTGATAATAGACGGCTATTCTTCTCCTATGATGGAACAAAATTTAGTATTTCTATAATGTTGTTCAAGTTCTTTTCAACATTGGTTATGGAGTGTGAGCCCATGTTAGGTCTGATATGGGATCATATCAGGCCCAAGTTAGGCCTGATATGATCCATATCATGCCTAACATGGAAGTTTTGTCGATTCTTCCTTAAATACAATGTACCACCTTCGAGAATTCAAAATAAATAATGGATAGCAGATTTGAACTCCTTGCAATTACAGAAATCTATAGGAACTGAAATGAGTGTAATTGGAGCTCTCTAAGTCCATCAGTGGGTTTTGATCGAAACTCACTAATGGACCTAGAGAGGTCCAATTGCGTCCATTTAAATTTCTGTGGATTCCTGAGGTTACAAGGAGTTTAAATCTGCTATCCATTATATATTTTGACTTTTCGGGAGCTAAAAAAAATTATAAAGATGAATCAGTGAAAATCTCTACGCATGAGCCTAATATTGGATCATTTCAGGCTCACATTGGGCCTGATATAATCCAATATCAGACCCAAGTTGGTCCTGATATGAAACCATATCAGACCCAACGGTTTAATATTGCTTCATTCAAAGAAAGAGAGAAAAAAAGAGAAGAAATAAAAAAAAAAATTACATGCAAAGAGAGAGAGACCTGATATTGGATCATTTCATGCCCACGTTGATGGTTTAATATTGCTTCATACAAAGAAAAAAAAAAGAGAAGAAATAAAAAGAATTTGCATGAAATGAGAGAGATGAAAGAGAAAAGAAAAAAGAAAATAGAGAGACAAAAAGTCAGAATTAGCAGGAGGGATAGAATACGAAGATCACATAGTTGAGTATGCTTTTTATAAATATAAAAATAATATACATGATTTAATCAATTCATAAATATAAGTGCGTCATTTCATAAAAATCTATTCCTATTATCATGATCGACTTTCCATCTGGCTGAGTTTCTGAACGGGATAAATATTAGAAACCATTTGAACAAACTATTGATTGCATATGCAGCAGTCCTCGACTCAATAGAAAGTCAAATCTCATTAATTACATAACTTTTCGACACAGGTTCTGATGGATCCCTTCGTCCTTCAACTTTCTAAAATCACTTGTTTAATCACTCTCAGATCTCCCCGAACTTTGAACTCATCTTCAAGTTGTGGATGCAGTTTAATCGATGAGCTCATGCATTGTGATAAGAATAAAAATAAATTAGTCTCCATCGCATCCCATGCACGGATTGTCCCTTCCCTGCAGGCTCATCTGCTTCATCACCTGCTCTGTTATCACCGGTCATGCATGGTCCCATCAATCATGCACATTAAAACATATTTAAAGGGAAAAAGAAGCAACTTTTATTGCAGTCCTTTGTTTTTTTTTTAATAGTGAAAGAAGTTGTAACGTAAACTCAACAATTAATTAGGACTGTCACAGTAGACCTCATCCAATCTGCTAGCTAGTTGCTATCCTGTCATCATCTCTATCAAACTTGCTAGGTACGTGTGCCTGCCCTACTCCAATGTTCAATTCAAAAAAGGAAAAAATGCCACAAAAATGCAAGAATAAATAAAGGTTACATGATGATTAATGCATGGATGATCTACGTACGTACGTACGTACGCTACTCTTGGCTTGGCTCCGGAGCTGTCCAGTAGGTTTTCACAGCCAAAAGGATCTTCACCCTCTCGAGCGGGCCATCTTCGTGATCGATGATTCGACTCTCCCATCTCATGCCATCGGATATACTTTTTACCTTCACTAAGATATCGACGTCGTCTCTCATGATCACCGCTCCTTCGGGCCTCAAGATCCTATCCATCTCCAATAAAATGTCCTCCGTTTCACATCTGAAGATCGAATTAAGCAGCGGGATATATCGATCACAATAGCTAGAGAGCATTAATTAAGCTAAACCACATCCATCCTGCTTCTTGATGATGATAATGATGATGATGATGATCGATGCCATACCTTTCCTTGTAAAGGCTGAACACTGAATCGACATGGATGAGATCGTAAGTTCTTGGATACGTAGACATCGCTTGGCACCTGGAATATATGAATGAATTGGTTAATGACCTGCACGCAGCAGTTAAACTGTACGCTTTTTGAACTTTGATGATACTCACCAATCTTGGTAGGTGCCGATCAGGCCGCGCTCGTAGATGGCTCCGAGGGTGTTGGCATCGGCGAGGGTTGGGACCGTGTTCATGACCCAAAGAGGATTGTCGATGAGGGCGGCAGCGAAGCCACCCAGGTGGGCATTCATGTCGAGCAAATTGCGGTATCGACCCTGCTGGCCTAATTGGCTGACCACTGACTTGTAGTACGCGACCCTCTTCTTCCATAGCTCCGTGTCTTGCAAGAACATTTCCGGCGTGATTCCTGGAAGAGTTCCGGTTGCGATCCTCGGGGGCACGGTTGTCAGCCTCTCCGGCCACTTCTTGATCTCTCCGCCGGCGATCTGGTCGATGTTGGCCACCTCGGGCAAGGGAGTTATGCAAGTTTCCATCTTGGTGTACCTTTCGCGTGCAATTGACGAATGAATTGTGTAAAAGAGAAAAAGATGGAATTTTGAAGGGTGAGAGGAGGAGGGAGGAGTGAGTACCAGGCGGTGTCTGGATTGTTGGATTGGCAGAACTTGCGATTGGATTTGCAAGCGAGGTGGTTGATGGGCTTCTGCCAAATGGCGATGTCGCCTTTCTCTATGATCTTGGTCCAGCAGAGACTCGTGGCGACGGCTTCTATAGCGGATTGCTCGGAGTTCAAGTCGAACTTCGTCCGGTTCCAGCCGAGCCAGTGCTTCTTCCAGTGGATTGGCGGGCCGGAGAGGATCCAGTAGCCGCCGGGGCGGAGAATGCGGTCGATCTCCATCAAGTACTGCCCGTCTTTACCATCCACGAATCGAAGTCAACAAGAAGAAGCAGATATCGATCGAGAAACACAAGATGATGCAGTGGGAGAGTGTGTGCGAGTACCGTAGAGCTGCCATGGAATGAGACACCGCGAGCAGTGAGCCATGTCGAAGGCCCTCGATGGGTAGGGGAGGCGGATGGAGGCGAGAACGCCGATGATGGCCGGAACCCCGCGCTCCAGTGCGAATTGGACCTGCGCCTCGTGCGAGTCCCGCGGCGCGAACGACATTGTTACGACGTTGCGGGAGAGAAGGTAAGCTCCCCAACTCGCCACCTGCAACTCCGCAAAGAACAACGAAAGTTGACTTTTTGAACCATCGATTATAAGAAACTAGAATGAAACGGAAGATCTAAGAGAAAAGCCCCTTTTTTTTATATGTGATTGATCAAAATCGGAACTTTTTTTTGTCGCCGGTGAAGCAACAAGAACAGGGGAAAGCAGAGTAGAGAAGGTGAAGCACGCACCCCGCAACCGGTATCCACGGCGGTCCTGATCGAACCGTCGCGAAGGGGGATGAGACGATTGATGTCGTCAATATAAGCGTCGGCGCCGTGGGGGAACATGGTGCCACCGCCGGGGAACCGGAACTTGTCGCCGTCGACTTGGATCCAGTTTTGGACCGCCTTCTCGACCGCCAGCTCCTTGTGCGGAACGTTGGCGAACCACGCCATATCCCTGCTGGCCGGCCACGGGAAGGGGTTCTTGTACCTCGGAGGCGCCGGGATCAGGCACTTGAGCAGCTCGCCCTTCTCCGGGCAGTGCCGCTCGCGGTAGATTAGCCGGTCGCGGTCAAACCGCAGCGACCGGTCCCGGTCCTCGCACGGCGTGTACTCCGAGTACTTGACGTCACACTCCGGGACCTCTCGCACGGCCACCGGCTCCGCCGCCGCCCGGTCGGCACCATGGTGGACGGTGAAGTCGAGCGTGGCGGCGCCGGAGCCGTGTATGGAGTTTAATCCGGCGGGGTTCCGTTCGCACGAGATTGCGCTGAGGACGGGGGAGGTGACGGAGGTGGAGCCGCCGCCGTGCTGCCAGATGCCAAGAAAATAAGAGACGGAGCAGAGGAAGGTGACGACGCTTAATTGGAAAAAATTGGTGCGCTTCCAGTAGGGACGATAGGGCTTCCAGACCCCGGAGTAAGGACTGGTGGCGCTGGCCATCGTCACCTTTACAAAAGGCGGCACCTTTAGAAACAGGGGAAGAGAAGGGAGATGGGAGGAGGAGGGGGAGGAGCATAAAATATTTATGGAGTCGGACGGATTGTACATGGAAGTTTGAAGCATGTGAGTGGGATTCCTACATTATTATAATTTTTTAATTTAAAAGATTTTTAATAATAATAATAATAATAATAATAATAATTCTTTATCCAATTAAAATGTCCAAATAAAATAAAAGAATATAATTTTAATATGGTCAAGTCTATTTCAAATTTAGATCATATTAAATATAGGAGATCAGTATTAATTAGGGTTAGAGTGGGTCTGGGATAGTACTTACTACTTATTTGTGCTTATGATTGTTTGTGGGCTTAAATAAAAATTTTCAACAAAGAAAGGAATTAATATCTAGATAAATTTGACCAAATATTTTAGATAAATTGTCATTAAGGGGATTTAAATATATTGCATCGCAACTAATGATCAAATATATTGTGGGTGCTTAGGCCCTACCTAAGTATGATTGAAATTTCAATTAATATTTTTTTTCAAGTGAGATGAACAATTTAGGACCTTACTATTGTGTGAGGAGTAACCCCCGCTTTTGGACTTACTAAAGAATAGTATTTTTAAAAATACAATACATAATTTGAATATTTAAAAAAATTTGGCGCTTAAATTAATAAATTGTCCCACTCTTAATAACTTACATGACTCCACGAACTTTTCAAAATATACCTATAATTTCATCATTTTCATTTCGATCCTCCTCCCTTAAATGGTTGAAATAGAGTATTTAAGCCTCCGGAGCTATAATGTAGCAGTAAGAGCACTCAGTTGTCTCCTAGATATTTACAGCTACGGTGCATTTACAGGGATTTTTCCTTCAAATAGGACTCGCAACTAAGGAATATTGTATTTCTAGACCGTCCACCGTAAGTGCTTCCCAATTTAACCTGATGGTTGATGGGAAATTTCTATGGGACCGAGTCGACCACCCCGATAGTCAATAAGACTGAGTTTATATATTTTTTTTAACAGAGTATTTAAGACCTTTAAAATCTCACTATACAACCGGTATATTTTTAAAAAAATATCCAATTAATAGTTTTAATTCTTCATCGAAATATATTTAAATATTTTTTTAGCCTTAGGTTTGGAAAAAAGTTATCGAAGTGAAAGTATAAATTTATTGGAAGCTTGTGATACTACAAATTGTAATGTTTACCCTTGGGCGTAGGAGCACGGTTTGAATGTGACAAGATTACACAGGTCAGGCTAGTGGCTAGCGCATGTGGTATTGCTACCATGAGGTCCGGGGTTCAAAACTCGGCGAATCCGAGTAAAAAACCTCGTGCATGCACTGGTCACTATTCTAATGGCTAGTAACCTCTCGTGATTTGCCTCCCCCGTGTTAGCCCGAGGTCGGGTTGGCAGAGGCACTAGAAGCAAGCACATCGCCTTTTGCCACCACCATTTAAACGTGACAAATGTCATTTTATTATTGAAAAGTGGCAAGTTGAACTTATCTCTACGCGATCCCAATAATTTTGTATCAAAATTCTAATTTTTTTCTCAATTGTGTATTACAAATTTACAATATAACAAACAACAATTTTGATCGAAATGATCATGTATGTTTTTTGCAATGCTTGATGTTGAAATTGCGAGACTTTATAGTATTAACAACTCATCGATCTTCTTGCGTTTTAAAGGGTTTGTTTGTCGTGGTATAGCTAAATTGCATTGAGCTAAAATTCAAGGAACATCAAGAGAACATCGAATTCTTTTCAAGAGAGATGACACCCGGAAAAACAAAGATAGAAAATAAATAAAATCAACATGAATTAGAAAATTAGGTAGATGTCCCCTTCTTCGATAAGTTTGCATTGCACCATACTACAAAAGCACCCCATGTGCCTCTGTGGCCTGATTAGGTCACAATAGGACTTCTTTGGCCAAAATACCTAATGACTCTTGTCTTCACATATAATTCATTAGTTTTTTTTATTCTTTTAAATTCTTAATAATTTAACTTTTTATGGAACTACAAAATCTATCCCCAACGGTAATTGAACTGTCCTAATAGAATGCTAGATTTGGGTTGTTCACATTGACCAAAGCCTCTCAAGTCGGCTCTCTTAGTCAAACAAGTGCTTGAGATCCTCGTTTATGAACCACTCACTGCTGAATAAATAAATAAATAAATTCATTCATTTTTCCACTTACATTGATTGAATTGTGGACGAATAGAGATCACAGTTTGTAACTTAAGTGTTTACTTCGACAGATAACTAATTCTATATCCATATATATATATATATATATATAAATTGCCCACAAACACAAATTATAAGTCAAATCTTCATATTCTTGATTGCTTAGCAATTTATTGATAATCCATTTGCTTTTGATACACATTTTCTCATGCTTCCATTAACAGCCTTTAACCATCAACTATTAATCTGTTTGCATAGTTTGGGTCGAGATCCACCAACATCGATGTGTTTACCGATAGAGTTTGTTAATTCTCCAACACTAATGTTCCTGTTCCACCACTAAATGGCCTAACCACCACTGTTTGACAAAAGAGAAGATGCAGCTGCAGCAGCAGTTGGAACTATGCCAGTTGAAACACCAGGTTTAGAAAGGTGCAGAAGCCTGCAGTTTTTATTTAAAATTGAATCAGATCAAAACCAAAGCCTTAACTTATTGAACTTTCCCCCCTAAATTTACTGTAAGCTAAATGTATAAAAGAATTTACTTACGGAACCAGATATTCACAAAATGAAGAAACAGCGGCGGCGACTTCGTTGTAGTTGTCCCCAGCAGCTGGTGCTGTGATTTCAACCAGTTGAATCCCAGGAGTAAGAGGCACGGCATCGTCTACAGCATGAAGTCTCGGCATTCTGTTAGGAGAGGTCACAGTGACAGTAATGGGCACAACTCTTTGGAATCGGAAGGCGAAGCCTATCTTGAGAAGCTCATGGTCCAACTTGTAGCCGATGGCATAGAAGAAGCGCAGCGCATTGTTGCTTACTTTGCTTTCCACTACACTTCGGACTAGGACTGAGAGTTGTTCGGCACCGGCACCTCTCATGGCACCCCCAACATGTCGAACCGTCCTAACTTACCCAGACTGACTTATTTAACTTGTATAATAAACTGAAGAAGAAATCAGTGTCTAAGATAGAAATGCAAGTCCTACCAGGCTGGCGTTGGCTGAGATAAATCGCACAAGAGACGAACCTCCGAGGGCACAACTCCTATGGGATAAGGAAGCAGCATCATGTTAGTAGTTTAAAATGGCCATACCCAAGTCAGTGATGTGAATGACTAACCAAGGTTCGGCCCACTCTTCAAGCAGAATTCATGCACCCTGACTCGATCCTTTGGAACACCACACAGACCTTGGAGGAGAATCTGGAGAGCTTCAACATGCTGCGAAAACAAACTCATAGTGATGTTCACAATGACGCAAGGAGATGCTGATTATATAGAGTTCTAAATTTTCACAAAACTTCTTGCATAGTTGTTGAATTAATGATAAATTTTTAGGAAAGAAAAAGGAATGAAAAAGAAAGAACACAAATCCAAAATATCAAATGAATGCATGACCATGGACGAAAACACATTAGCATAAATTCATTCACATGTATATCCCTCTATTCTCCAGTTCCACATGTTGAAACAAGCATATGCATTATCCTAATAATGTATAGAGGATTAAGCAACAAAAATTCTCATATTCTACTGCAACAAGAAAAGTATAGCGAACAAATGTCTCTTCAACACATACTGAAACTAATCATGAAGCAGCAAGCATTCAGAAAGCAAACCTGAGTCTCAATGATTCCTTGCACAACGCACTCCATTTATCTGCTAGGTCAAAGGAAATCATTTCATCAAATACTTTGAATACTGTATCAAAATAGCAAGTATATGCAGAAACTGAAAGTAAGCAATTTAGATTAGTCAAAACTGAAAATGAAAGAACCCATGTCTTAATCTAAAAGGACTCATAACTCACGAACAAAGAACAAAGAGCATAAAAGGTAAACAAACTTTCTTCTCTTGAGGCGACTGAAGATATTTATTAGCTGAATCTATTTGAGATATTTTCACTGATGCATATAACTTATAATGAAGAAACCCTATTTGTCCTGACATAATCAACATAGATAAACCTATATTTGTAATGCTATTAATTAAAAACATATATAAGCCAAAATATAAACTCCTAACATTCAAATTTATTTGTAAA
>JBBPFQ011015678.1:0-10710 GCA_037974815.1 Kaempferia elegans | reverse complement strand
AATGTAAAGTATCGGACAATAGTACATATCATAAACATAGAATGCATGTAATGATCATGTGATTCTTATTTCAAAATAAAGATGTATATTCAAAAGGCTAGACTTTCAATATACATCCCAACACAACCGGCATCTTCGATCTCAACAGTAACCATGCGAGAGGTCGAACCCTGACTCGAAAAATCTTGCTAGCTAGTTATTTCTTGCCGACTTTATAAGCCGATGTTGCTCAGCTTGATAGTACCTACATCAGCTAGCAGAAACATCAATGTTTTACTCGGCATCCCATTGAGCTCTTGAAGGTTTCCTCCACCTCTTTCCCTTTTTGATCAACGGAGAATGAAGATAGACAGCCTTCTTCCTATAGGCCTAAACCAAAAGAAGTTCCTACTGGTGTTCATCGACTACTTCTCAAAATGGGTGGAAGTAGATCCCTTAGCTCAGATAACGAAAGATGTCGTACTCAAGTTCCTCTAGCACAACAACATCAATCAATATGGTATTCCCCTCCAACTCATCTTCGATAATGGTTGTTAGTTTTAGAGACATAAACTCAAAGAATGGTCCCAAGGCTTCGACATTCAGTAAGCCTTCACTTTAGGGATATACCCATAGAGTGATAGGTAAGCTAAAGTGGTTAATTGGGAACTCGTCTGTGGACTCAGGGTCAAGCTGGATCATGTAGGTAGTAATTGGGTAGAAAAATGACTGCGTATCTTGTGGTCCTATCGAAGGACTCCTCTAGAAAGCATCGGAATGACTCCCTTTCATCTAGTTTAGAGTGGAGAAGTAGTAGTTCCCGTTGAGATTAGCTTAGAGTCATACAAGTCAACCAATATGATCAAGACAACTTAGATGAATGACTACCCAAGCTTGACTTAGTGAGAGACACAATGGAGAAGGCACCCACTCGACTAGCGGCATACGGACAACATATGTGTTAGACTTACAACAAAAATGTAATCCCTCACTCCTTGTTTGGAGGAAAGTGAAACCAATAGGAGACGTCGGGAAGTTGGATCCTCAATGGGACGGACCGTACCGAGTTACTCATAAGCCAAGCTATGAAGCTTAACGGTAGTTGTTGTATAGAGATGTAGAAGTACTTAGGAATCTCACAAAAAAGGTTGGGAGGGAGAACCTCAAACCACCCATCAATCATCAGTTGATCATAGAAGAAGGTGGGGAAGCCAACCGATAGCAAACAAGGTCAATCGTCGGGTTTCAGCACCTTAATCCTATGGTCTCTAGGTATGTTGAGTTAATGTCAAAGCATATCCTTATCATCTAGAGTGTATGTCAATGGGGTGGACTCATACCAGAGAGAAGAAGATGGGTCGAAGGAAAGCCTGCTGGATGTCATGGTGGGTCTCAAGAAAAAGGGATCCACTACCTGATCTGGCAACACTCCTCAAAGCCCTAATAAAGCCTTGTCTCGGTGACTTAGACTGTCCAATGTAAAACACAATAAGATGGGCTACTTGGCACCACTGTCAGATCTAGCATCAAGATCTGCGTGATCTTAACAATCGTCCTAGCCATCACAACGGTTAGATCTCCATAATGGCATCGACAGTTATCGAGATCAAAGCACACAAAATATTATGGCAAGACATGACACCCCAATCACGCGAACCACTCGGCATCATCGTTCGATCAATCATGCTACTCAATTTCATAGTCAGATCTTGCATCAAGATCCACAAGATTTTATCTTTCCTCTCAGCAAATCTTCGAGGTCACCTCAGTAGCTATCATAGTCAAAACACGACAACACTAATTATCGGGAATGGCGGAAATAATGACCAAGCATGTCCTCTTAAGTAGGAGATAATTTCGCCTATCACACACTTTATTGATATTCAATTTTTCATATTACCGAAGCACTCTCGACTTTTGGTATAAAACCATTGTCCAATCAGTTGGACTCCCACCTCCTTTGACTATACTTGTCGGGGAAAATTGTGTTATGGGAGAGATAGTTTGCTCCCATGTGTGTCACAAAGAAGTTGAAAGTCAAGCTGAGTTGTAAGTCAGAAGTCAAACAAAGCCGAGTCAGTCAAGCCGGGACCCACCCGAGTCTTGGCCCTTCAAGTTGTGTTCAAACTGGATTAGACTTACGCCCTGTATATACGGGTTCAGCTTAGGACCAATGTTACTCAACGCCCAATTCCCAATCTCGAGATCAATGCTACTCGGTACCCAACTCCCAACTCTGGAACCAATGCTACTCGATGCTTGACTCTCGATTCTGGGATCAATGCTACATGGTGCCCAACTCCTGACTCCGGGACTAATGCTACTCGACGCTCGACTTCCAACTCCAAGATCCTTATCAATCATCACCTGTGAATGTATGGAGAAGGTTACCAACCAAGAACATGAAGAATGTGTGTAGGCCAGACATCCTCTCAATCCAAAACGTGGGATAAGTGGAGAACATGGGCTCCGCTTCCTCCGCTAAAGTAATGGTATAAAAGAGTCTGCTCCTGCCGGCGCAGGTATGTCCACACAATTCTCAGCGCTTTTTTCTTCTTCACTATACTTTCTTTTCCTTAATTTCTCCCATCTTTGGAGATGACTTAAGCGTCAAAGTGGTTGCGCCAAAGTTCACCTTGACCTCCATTCTAATTATCTTTAATTGTCGTAGCTGTTGCTTGAACATGTTTTAGTAATTACACATTAATAAACTTTTAGACAGAAAATCTAATAGAACTAAATTCGTAGCAAAAAAACTGTGAGTAACGATAGTATTTTCCTTATTTTATTAAAAATTATAAAAGAGAAAAAATATTTTTTTTAAAAATCTCTCAACAAAGTAAGATGATTTTTATCTAGTTACAAGTCTTTTTGCCCATTCCTGGAATGTCTTCCTCTGTTTAGCTAATCATTAAATACCTTCTAAAAAGTATAGAATAAATGTCCTTTTTTAAAAAAAGATTCTATCAAAAGGCATTCTAAATTTAAAAGTTTCCCTATCCAATAGAAGTGATTATCTTTTTATATTTTGTTATATATTTTATTTCTTATTTTATAAAATTAAAATTTTATTTACTAATTGAATTGTTATAGAGACTATATGAAATAATTTTTTTATAAATTTTAAAGGATCCTTTTAATTGAAAAACAAAACAAAATCAAAAAAAGGTATCTCTTTGATGATTTTAAAAATTAAGCTAATTTTTACCTTACAATATCTATGAAGACAATTAATGATACAAGGAAGTATTAGATGATGCCCACCTGGATTTCTCATTATATGACATATTGTCTTAAATGCAATGATGATAATGGCTCATTAGTTGTTGGAAATTAAGAAGCGAGAGGAGACAATTAATCGAAAGAGTAATGAATTTGGTTTAATTGCACAACTACAAAACAGTGACAACATTGATCGTCTTATTGGTGCCTAAGGTTCCATGATATTCAATCACCAAATAATTAGTTCATGTCAAACAGTTGAGAATTTATGAGCTCAGTCAGATTGTCAAGAATGTTTATCGTTCATAGAGTGTAATTCTCATAAGCTAAATCCAGACCTCTAGGTTGAACATGGATGTATTTTCATGCTTTTCTGTAAGAATATATAGTGCCATATTAAACACAAAATAAATGGCATTATTTAAAGACACTTAATGAGATAGATGGCCTATAAGTATGAAAAATATATCAAGTTGATTTGCATGGATCAGTCTTTGATAATCAAAGAAAATGTCACAAAATCATGTTCAGACCGACGTTTCTATCTTAATCTCTTTCACTGTTTAGAACACGCATTCAAATAGTATTTTGAGTTATGGCGAGACCTTAATGAACCATCTATCAATGCATTTATTCTTCTTTAATAAATCATTTTAAAAATATATACTACAAGTGTACTGGGCACTATTATTCAGCTTTATACTCTACTCGGTCTTCATTTATAGGTAATTATTTGCAGTATTGATGTAGAGTGAATGTGAAACAAGCATTCATAGGGTTTGTGCTTCTCTCTCTTGTATTTAATCTCTTGTTTTGAGAATAAATTGGGCACATTTATATTTTTTGCTGAGATACAAGTCATTGCATTAAAGTTTCTTATAAGAACAACATTATCTTAGAGATCAATATTATAACCGTCATTGTTCTTATTTCAAGGATCTCTGAAGATGAGGAGGAAGCTACAATAACACCCAAATTGTTGTTGAAAACTCAACTCAAAATTCTCATTCAATATTAAGTTATTTTCTTTTCAAACACGCGCGTACAGATCCATTTATTGGGAGAGAGAGAGAAATTTCAGTTCAAATTGAAAGAGAGGGCGAGCAAACAATTTCTCTTTCAATTGAGAGAGTATGAGAGAATTTAAATTACATTTTAGTTTATAAAAAAAAGAACCACATTAAGTATATCTTTAGTGCTTCTCACTGCACAAAATTCTTTGCACTGTTTAAAATGAAATCATTATTATGATATTTTTGTAATCTTTTCTTTACTTAAACAAAATCAAATAGCTTCTATTATTATGTCAAAACCCATCAATTGAATACAGATGATCACTGAATGGACAGAAATGTTAAAATTCTATGTATTCGGTGATAATGGAGGCTGGAATATTAGGAAAGAACTGGAATCTAGAACAAAGAATTACAAGGAAGAAACCTTGGCATGGGCTGTAATCATTTAAAAAGGATAAATATAAATGTAATGGTAGTTTTTATTATACCTCCAAAACACCATCATCTCTGAAGCCCTGGACTTTGAAAATCCTGTCAGTTATTGATGGCTTTAAATACAGAGAGAGAGAGAGAGGGGAGGGGGGAGGAGAGATATTTAACGAGGAGGGCGAGGTGAATGAGTCGGTGTCGCAAACAATCTGTCGAGTCCTCGCTCCTCGTTTGGTTCTCTCGTCCAGAAGCCGAGCGCCACGAAGAAAGTCTCCACCTTTGAGAGTGGAGGAGACGTAGAACGGCGCATCGCCATCCCTCAGCATGAATATGTTGTTCTCTCTTGTCTTGTGCCCATAACGGTGACTGGAAGTGCGAAGGATGGACTCCGGCGACGACCACGATGTTCCTGACTCACGCGGGAGAAAAAAGCGGTACCATCGGCACACACCGCGGCAGATTCAAGATCTCGAATCGTACGCTCTCTCTCTCTCTCTCTCTCTCTACACACACACAGAGTGGGTGTTGTGCTCTTCGCTGATGTCTTTGTGTGCGCTTTTGTTTAGGATGTTCAAGGTGTACCCACATCCGGACGAGAAGCAGCGGATGCAACTGAGCCGTGACCTTGGGCTGGAGCCGAGACAGATCAAGTTCTGGTTCCAGAACCGGAGGACGCAGATGAAGGCAACCGCCGCCGCCTCCCTAATTTTCTTCTTCTTTCTCGTCTTTTCATGTTTTGTTTTTTTTCGTCGCTGTTGTTTTCTTAGTAGAAAAATCCGATTTTGATATGAGTGGGACCAAAAAGGTTCCACCTTTTTGTGCCATTGTTTGATTTCCTCATCCTGGTGCATCGCAGGCTCAACAAGATAGGTCGGGCAACTGCTGGCTGCGAGCAGAGAACGACAAGATCCGGTGTGAAAACATCGCCATGAGAGCAGCTCTTAAGAGCGCCATCTGCCCTTCCTGCGGCAGCTCCTCCTGCACCGAGGACTCCTACTTTGACGAGCAGAAGCTGCGGATGGATAATTCGAGGTTGAAGGAAGAGGTAACGTCAACCTTAAGCTTTCTTTTTGGGTTAAGTCAACATTGTTGCATTATTTGCTTCCTTGTAGCTCGATCGTGTCTCTGGTCTTGCGTCGAGGTACCTTGGAAGGCCCATCACGCAGCTTCCCCCAGTTCAGTCAGTATCCATCTCATCGTTGGACTTATCTGTTGGCAGTTACAACAATCCGGGGATAAGTACTTCCCTTGATCTTGATCTTGATCTTCTATTGCGGAACTCTCCGCATACGTGTCGCGCGAGTATTACTGAGCTTGAGAAACCTCTGATGATGGATATGGCAAGTAATGCGATGGAGGAAGTTGTAAGGCTTGTGCAGGCAGATGAACCGTTGTGGGTGAAGTCGGGAAGTGATGGAAGGGAAATACTTCAGCTGGAAACATATGACAGGATGTTTAAACGATCAGGCCATCAACTCAAGTTTCCGGATGTTGGAATTGAGGCATCAAGGGATTCAGCAGTGGTTGTTATGGATGCTACAACGTTGATCAATATCTTCATGGACGCCGTAATTAGTTCTGAACTTGTTTTCCTAAGAACTTACGTTCTACTTTGTCTACATTTCCCCTGATTAACATCTTGTGGCAGAGTAAGTGGGCAGAGCTATTTCCCACAATTGTTTCAAAAGCAAGGACCCTTGAAGTCCTCGCATCTGGAATGTCTCAGAGCAGAAGTGGATCCTTGGCATTGGTAACGGCTATTCTTAAGTTCTTGCGTTTGGCACCAACGCCCTCACGATACTGATACATTTAAAGACATGCAGATTTATGAGGAGCTACAAGTTCTTTCGCCAGTTGTCCCTACTCGCGAATTCTGCTTTTTAAGGTGTTGCCAACAGATTCAACAAGGTGTATGGGTGGTTGCTGATGTTTCAGTGGATTATCCTAGGGCGAATGAGCTCACGCCTTTTTCTCAATCAAAGAGACTTCCTTCGGGCTGTTTGATCGAGGAAATGGCAGATGGCTATTCTAAGGTGATCGATGTGTATAATTTTTGGGTTCATTTCCATAAAATAATAACCGTTGATGATCTCCGTAGGTAACTTGGGTTGAACATGTGGAAATTGAAGAAAGCAATCAAATTCCCGTGCTCTTCAAGGATCTAATGGACAGTGGATTGGCATTTGGAGCACAACGCTGGCTCACCTCCCTCCAGAGAATGTGCGATAGACTTTCTTGCCTAGCGATTGCCGGACTTCCAGCCAGAGAACTCGGAGGTAAAACAAGTTTCTGTGAGCTAATTGCAAATGGTGGTAAAAGGATCCTTACACTGCGATTTCCACTGTGAACAGCAGTGGCTCCCTCGCCTGATGGTAAGAGAAGCATGATGAAGCTCGCACAGAGGATGGTGAACAATTTCTGTGCCAATATCAGTGCATCGAATGATCACAAGTGGATCGCACTCCCAGGGTTGAATGATGCCGGAGTCAGAGTTATACTCCACAACAGCACAGATGCCGGCCAGCCCAGCGGCGTCCTGCTCAGTGCAGCAACCACAATATGGTTCCCTATATCACCTGAGAGCGTCTTCGTTTTCTTCAAGGATGAACGGACGCGAGCTCAGGTTAATCTCTCTGCACCTCCTTCAGACACTGAACTCTTCAAGGACAATGCAATTAAATATCTTCATCGTCTTTTAAAATTTTCAGTGGGATGTTCTATCAAATGGGAACACTGTCCAAGAAGTAACCCATATAATGACCGGTTCACATCCAGGGAACTGCATTTCTCTTCTTCGCGTAAGCTTTCTTTCTCTTTATTCCTACACAAAGCTCAAACTCATTGCTCATCATATTTATGTATCAGTAGTCTGTCTAACGAACCAGTGAGCAGAGAGTTTTCATGTTTTTACTGCCTCAGTTCTATTCAATTTCGCTGACATTTGAAAGCCAAACCATTCCCTTCACTGAGATTCACTGAGATGTGAATTATTATAGGGACTCAATTCTGGTCAGAACACCATGTTGATACTTCAAGAGTGCTGCACCGATGCATTAGGCTCTGTTGTGGTTTATTCCCCGATTGACATACCGGCGATCAATGTAGTGATGAGCGGCGAAGACCCATCCTCGATCTCTCTTTTGCCTTCGGGCTTTACCATATTGCCAGATGGGCGATCGACTGGGGGACAAGGGGCCTCGTGCAGCTCGAATCCACGGGGAGGCTCATCTGGCTCACTGGTCACCGTAGCATTTCAAATACTCATGAGCAGCTTGCCATCGGCGAAGCTAAACATGGAGTCAGTAATGACAGTTAATAACTTGATCGGCACCACAGTTCAGCAAATAAAGGCAGCCTTGAACTGTCCTGATATCTGAATTCATGCCCTGAAGTGAATTAAAAGCCCACATTTTACTTCTGTCCTCTCCTCCCTCAACTGCTTCAGATCTAATGGACTCTCAAGGCTCTCTCTTTGTATGTGTGGCATTCAAGATGGGATTTTGAGTGGGTCTTCTTGTGTTGGTTGGTTGTTGGTTGGTTGGCTTTGAATGCATGCTTCCGTTGTGAGTTGAATTGAAGCTTTAAGATGCTGCAGGAGATGTTGTTGTCGTCGTCGTCACTGATGCCAGCCAGCTTCGGGCCAACACAAATTTTATTTTTCAGGAATCTTTCAGGATTTACGTTGGCAAGAACTCAATGAAGTCAAGAACGCACCATACCTGCTTCCCCTTCGGCTGCCATTACTGCGACTCCTTTAGCTTTACTTTTCTCTCCTTAGGAACAGCGGCCGGTAATGGTTCGGGTATTGACTTCTGTCCATGAGGATTCACCGATTAGGATTTTACTTAGATAATAGGCTGTTTTCATTGTTTCACTAGGCCTGGATGCATTTGTGTAATGGAGAAGCTGCGAATTAAATTATCAGCATGGTCTTGGACTTGAAACTTCAGGGTGGTCCATGTGTAGCACACATAAGAAAGAGTTGGCATCTGCTTTAACTCTGCATTAGTTTTTCTCTCTGCATTAGTTTTTCTTTTCCTTTGTCAACAAGTTTAGTTAGTGCTATAATTATGCCTCTTGTTTCCATTGGTACTGTTTCCCTATCTCAGTTATGAGCCGGTTGTTGCTGCATTGAAGCTTTGCAAGCTAAAGATTTTTGATTAACTTCATCGTGACGAACCAGTCATGGTCGATTCTGAACCCAGATAAAGGAGGAGAGTTGTGTTAGGTTATCAACTAACGTTAAACTATGACAAATATTCAATGAATGTGGCCATTAAATTATTTTTCTAATATTAGATTGTTCTCCGGAAAGAACGCATTACAGGGTATGATTGTAACGTCTTGTCAAGGACTGTTACATATCCAGAACTCGAGTGTAGTGCTAAATATACAAGACTTCACGTTGTAAGATTTGACTCTAACTTATTAGCAAGGACCACAATATTCCCATGAGAACTTGGGTATAGTGTTAAATAGACAAGAGTTCTCACACCATAAGTTGGATAAAATAAATATTATAAGTAAACTAATAGTTTAAGATTGGAAACATTGAACACAGAAACTCTCATTAGTAAATCAATAGAGGTAGTAGATGTGATAATTAGGAAAATAATTAGTACTTTTTTTGTAAAAGAGACAAAATAGGTAGAAACGAAGGCAACGATAATAGAGAACTTGAGTTTTAAATTATGGTATATAGGAAAGAGTAAAACAATAAATGAATTATGTGATCCTGTCTGTAGGCGGGGAGATGAACACCAGAAAAGCTGGCATCCATGTGGCGTTAAAGACTGTCAACGAGAAGAGGAGCTGCTGCCTGTCCAAGACAAAACTTGAAGAAAGCGTTAGCGGCTAAACAGGGAGAGACGTCCCCTTGTTTGATCCTTCGACGCTCAAGTTAACCCAAACGCAGAAGAACATGAAGTTGTGGATGGAAAAATTGGAATTAATGCTATTTCACCTGTGTCTTTGATGCCTGTGAGAGATTATATTTATATCTGAAGAGGAAGAGATGCTGTGTTTTTTTTTTTGTGATGCCTTAAATATCACCGACAATTTTTCACGTTGATTCCTTTCCTTAATGGACTTTTCTTGATTGAGCACGACAGCCGCACGTGTCAGATTTCGAAGCTTCTTCCATACAAGGAATCACAGCGCATATTTTTAACAATGAATATTCTTCTGACATCTTGTCGAGCTAAACGACAAAAAGGACCAGTATAGCTTCGGAGCCGACCGGGCATTGCACCCTAGTGAGCGCCAATAAGCCATTTGTGCCTTAGGGAGTATCTCTCGACAGGCAAACCGTTGTTCATGTGTAGGTAGACAACCTCATTGCATAGTTTGAATGGATGCGTCGTCCGGTCGGACAATAAGGCAGCTGATATGCCTTCTGTATCAAATCTATCTGACTAGGTACGTTGTCCGATTGACTCTTTTGTCATCGACTTCTTTCTATGCAGCGACTTTGTTCGACCGGGTGTATTATCCGGTTGGCGCTTTGGGCGTCAACATCTTTCTGCTCAGCTGGTCTGTTGGTAGGCTTGTATTCACAACGGTCGTTTAACTGGAGCAAGCTACCCCAGATGACCGAGTGCTTCACCCGATCGGCCAGCTAATTTGCTGTTTGCCTGCGTGGAATGATGATGACATGACTTCCTTGTTGACCGGTCCTTGACTTAGCTTCTCTTCACCCGGATCACAAGCTTCCCCTTCAAGTCTAGTCGAAGGAGGATGAGCGTCCGACTGACTGGACTTTCGTTGGCTGAGTGTCCGACTGACTGGACTTTGTTGGCTGAGTGTCCGACTGACTGGACTTTGTTGACTGAGTGTCCGACTGACTAGTCTTTGTTGGCTGAGTGTCAGACTAACCAGACTTTCCCCGATCGGGTGTTTTCCCCGCTCAGAACTCCTCCTTCTAAGTTCCTCAAGAAGAGCGTTAGTCATTAATCATCCCTTATGTAACGCCCGCCCCTAGCTGCCTTAAGGACGGCGTTACTTTGCTTATCTTAACTTGTAACTAATGCGGAAGCGTATAAAACATGAATAAAGCGAGGAAATC
>JBBPFQ011015568.1:0-10710 GCA_037974815.1 Kaempferia elegans | reverse complement strand
CTCTGTTATTCTCTGGCCATTCAGTTGCGCTAGACGACGGAGTACCTTTGTTTTTATTTGCCGATCGGACGAGACCTGTTTGGCCATGCGATCCGCTCGGTTACGGACCTTGGCGAGTGAATCTTCGCCGACCAGTCCATATTTATCTGGGCGGGTCTTCTTCGGGTTGAGCCGACAGGAGTTCGTGCTCCTTGACTTTCTTTTTCTGATGCTCGGGCCTGTTGATTTGCCTTGTGTTATTGCTGAAGGCTGGTTGAGCCGAGCTGTTTGATCTTATCCGACCGGGTATATTATCCGGTCGGCAATTCTGAACTATCTGCCTTGATATCGGCTTACCTGGCTCTATTGTTGACTTGCTGACCTGGCTGTTATCCTGACTTTTTCTGGGGATGACCTGTATATTCCTCTGACCGGATATTAACCCCGGATCACAAAGTATTTTAAATGATATATATTAAAATTATTATTTTTATTAAATGGTATCTTAAAATTATTTTTAGAAGCTTCTAGAGGAAAAGTAATACATGTCTTTGTCCATAAGCTACACCACTTAAAAAATAATAATTTGAAGTGCTCCAACTCAAACTCAAACGACTTTGAATATTTATTTTTCGTTGCTTTGTTTATTTACATACACTTTTTTAATTTCAAACTTGTGAATTTTCTCTTCATTTTGAAAAAGAAGTAAAAAAAAATATTTAAGATAAAACATCCAAGTCAATTATTGCAATGTCACCATCGTTCCAACGCATACCTAAATTTATTTTAATAAAATATTCTTTTGCGGTCTTAAAATAATTAAAATAAGACTTACTATTTAATATTAAAAAATATAGATGTTTACAAATGATATATGATATAATGTAAACATGCATCGCATTAATTTATTATTTTTGATTGAGAATTTGATATTGACATTTTTTTTAATTTAATCTGCGTATTTAATTAATTCAAAAGGTGATCTATTCGATTTTCATCATGAAAATGAAAAATTGAATATAAAAATTATCTATATATTTGTTTTCATTTTGATCAAATGTTAAATTATCTATTGAATTCGGATGAAATTATCATCCGCGGCCCTAACAAAGATAACAAATATTTATAATTTATTAGAAAACAACAAATTTCGATAAGACAAGAGAAGTTACGATTAATCTTAATTTTATGTGTCATTTTATAATATTTTCTCGAAAATATAAACTCGTGATGGATTTCGTCCAAGACAAGAGAAATCGAACGCCATCTAAATAAAATATTGACATTTAAAACTGACCTTGACAATTCGAGCATTATCCCTTTCAATTTCCAAAGACCAAACTGGCGACTTTTTTCTTTCACTAGTTACCACAATATTTGTTTGTTTTTATAAATAATATAAATTTAATAAATTGACTTTGTTACTTTTGTTCAAATAAAATCTAAAATCATAAAATTTTACAATTATGATTAAAAAAAAATTTCTAAAACTTACATTATATGAAGAAACTCATCCTGTCTGTTAGGTGAGTCAATGAACACCAAAAAGCACCTTGCACAATTAGACAAGAGAGTTGTTAATGTGGAAACAAGTAGATGCGCTCGGAACTGCACACCAATAGACGAGCAGACAACGTTAGCAACAAAACAGGAGTCGCTGTCCCTTGTTTGATCCTCCGACGCTCAAGTTAGGCCAAGATTTAGTTGATGAAAACTTTGAATAGAATAATGGCGTAAAATGATGATTTTCGCATACCTTTGGCCTCCATGGGAGACTCTATTTATACTTGTAAATATTAAGATTTTGAGGGACAGGTGTCACGCGCGTATTGACTTCTTTCCTCATTAGGCATTTCCTTAAATGTGCTGCTCATGATTACAGCTGTCATGTGTCTACGCCTGATATACTTCTTAGCTGGTAGAAATATTCTCTGACATTCCATTGAGCTAAGTGACAAAAGACTCTTATTTCATTGTGTCGATCGGACAATATGCTCTCAACTTATTTTGTCTTCATCATGTGCCGACCAGGCAATGACCTTGGTGATTAAGTCGTCGACTGACTCACTACTCCATCCCAGGAGAGGCTCGTTCGATCCGTGTGTCCGATCGCCTGCTGACCTTGGTGACTTGCCATCGCCGACCGACCCAGCTATTTACCTTGGCGACTTACCATTGTCAGCCTGTCCATTGTTGAATAACTGACCTCTCGTTCTCTAAGGGATGTCAGTATATAGGCCGCTCACCACACCTGTCCGGTCGGCTTTATCACTCAGTCAACTTTGATTGCTTACCTGGCTCTCCTGAAGACCGGAGTGACTTGTCACATTATCTGACTTGATTAGGACTTTTCATGTTGATCTAACTTCTATGTTGACCGACCCTTGCGACCAAATCAAAACTATATAAATATATTGAGTAGAAATTGAAATAAATAGTTTATTGTTAATATCGATCAAATTTGCCGCTCTAGAAAGATATTAAAAGATTTTTTTTTTCTAATAATTTTATTAAAATATATTTCATTTTTATCACAAGATGAAAGAGTGTTCCTGAATTTTCAACCTTTTAAATTAATTACTTTTGGTGGCATTTGTGTTTCTTTTGTGTTTAGTAGACGCCGGCCAGAATGAGCTGTTGACCGAGACTTATTGTCTATCCATTTTATTTTTAATTAAATAATGATTTATTTTTTATTTAATATTCTCACGAAAGGGATTGAAATATACAAATCTCACGTACTCACATTTCTTAAATGATATCATTAAGAATATTATGATATAATTTAAATATTATTCGTATAAATATCTCAAAGTGAATTAAATTAGAAGTGAGTATTTTTAATATAAAAATTACTATTTTCTTTATTTAATTTTAAATGGATTTTAAAATGACCCTTTTATAATTTTTTTATTAAAAACTGCATATATTGTAATGAAATAATACTATATTATATTATCAAACTATTAATCAATGATTAGATATATTAAAAGAAACGATGGCTTTTGTATAAAAAAAGCCATCTTATCTGAACTTGCTTTTGGTACATTGTATCGCACCCAAATAAAGCGGTTCACGGGCGGCGTTGACCAGCTCCTCATATTTGACTTGAAATTGACTCCTCTTTTCAGTTTCCTCTAAATATTTATAAAAATTGGTGCCTTCCAATTTCCGGTAACGCTACTTTATTTCCGAAAAAAAGAATTAAAAGAGTCTGTTTATAATATAATTTATTTTCTTATTTTAAATTAAAATCTACCCGGTTTATCGCTTCTATAGCATTATTTTTAATTTTAATATATTTTTAATGATTTTATATATTTTTTCTAATTTAAAATATCTATATAAATATATAATTAATATGACTGTGTTAAAATTATGAAAACAATTGAAATAAAAAATAGTCTGGATCTCCTGGTACAAATTATGCAGTGAATTTGATCAATATTAGAATTAAACAAATTATAAGGAACATTTCGATGCTTTCTTCTAAACTAAGAGGGGGGAAAAGTAAATATTTAGAATTTAGTGTACCAATATGCAATGTTAATCGAGAGGGTCAGATCTGGTTAGAAACTAAAACCAAACAATAATAATAATAATAATAATAATAATAATAATAATAATAATAATAATAATGTTTTAAAATTAAGTAGCGGACAAAAACAGCAGAGCGAAGGCCGCGAGAAGCAGCTTGGAATTTTCGGACGGGCACAACCATAAAAGCACTCACCAGCCACTTCTCCGATCCAGTCTTCCACCGCGAATCCTCCCTCGATGCTGTGATCGATCCAAGAGAAGAAGAAGAAGAAGAAGAAGAAGAAGAAGAAGAAGGAGAAGGAGGAGGAGAAGGAGAAGTGGGAGAAGAGGAAGGCGGAGAGGAACGATCTGCCGGGAAATGGCGAACGACATCATCCGGAACAGCAGCAGCCGCCGGAGCTGGGCGGAGAGCTTTCAGGACCGGTCGGATGTGTTCCGGCGTAGCCGGGTGACGGAGGATGGCGACGACGAGGAGAATCTCAAGTGGGCGGCGCTGGAGAAGCTGCCGACCTACGACCGGATGCGAAAGGCCATCCTCCGGCAGGTCGCGGAGAGCGGGAACGTCATCAGTAACGAGATCGATGTCAACCAGCTCGGTCCGCAGGATCGGCAGCAGCTCCTCGAGCACATCTTCAAGGTGGTGGAGGAGGACAACGAGCGCTTCCTCACTCGTCTCCGAGACCGTATCGATCGGTGGGTTTGGCTTGCCCTTTTCATCCGATCGAGGGTTTCATTCGAGATTTAGCCCAAATTTTAGACAGAAGAAATACAAAAGCAAGAGAGGAGAAATCGTTTACTCGTTTCAGTTTTATCTTGCACCGCTCACTCTTTTGCTTAATTTGTTGACGCAGCAAACTCTTTGCATCTTTCACCTTTCCCCCGCACCTTTACTTCATACTGGTGTCATATGCTTGTCGAAATTCCCAAACAATTTCCCCCTTTACGATTGACCTCCTTGTCACTCTTATGTTTTTTTCGCTAAAACTATGATGCTCTTGTTCTATTTATCTGGTTAGTTTTTGACATATATACAAATGGAACAGGGTTGGGCTAGAGCTTCCAAAGATCGAGGTCAGATATGAGAACATATCAGTGGAGGCAGATGTCCATGTTGGAAGCCGAGCACTTCCCACCTTGTGGAATTTCACCATGAACATTCTTGAGGTACTTAGCAACTATCTTTGAAAAATTAAGGGGGCTGGAAAATTAAATTGAAAGACTAAAGAAAGAGAAACATAGAATAAAAATCGTAGGAAAAAAGAAGAGGGAATTGGAAGGAGAAAAAAAAGGGTAAAGCTTTATGTGGATAAACATGCATGTCTGTAGAAGTCTTTTCATTGTTATTCACCCTGTGATCATAGCTGGTCGCAAGTCTTATTACCCCTGGTTTAACGTTTCTTTCTTCGCTTTGCTAATGTGGACATCCAGGATATTGTTGGCGTTCTAAGATTAAACCGGTCCAGGAAAAGGAATTTGCAGATTCTTAATGATGTCAGTGGGATATTGAAGCCGACAAGGTAAGCAGATAAAAATTGTCTGATTCTACCTTCCCAACCATTCAGTTATCCTTACGATTGTGACAATCACTAATCTTTTTTTTTCTTCCTTGTTTGAAATTGCTTCTAAAATGCTTTTATTTTTTTTTCCCCAACAGATGTGTTAGTCTTTAGTAGTTTTCATTTTGAATGTGACTGGTAAGGTGTCAATGAGCTGTGCTTATGTAGGCTGGGCTCAGGGATTGAGTAAACCTGGTTGAAACATGCCAAACCTGGCCCATGATAGAACCATCCGAACGAAGCCCATCATAAACTGGAGACAACTGGATGGTGCCGTGAGCAGCCAGCTCAATTTTAATAATAAAATATACATAGAAAATTATAAAAATAAATAACAATCTTAAAGCAATTGATAGATCACAATTTTAATTTATTAACAATTTCAGAAAAAATTAAATATTTTAATAAAATTTTGAAATATTTTAAATATTATGGCAAAAACTATATGGTGTCTCTTGGTCACTTTTCTTTTTTTTGGTAAGAAATATATGGTGTTGCTTTGGCTTATGTTGAGATGGTTATATATATATACTGAATGCTGAATTTAAACTCGATATCATTATGGAAGAAGGGTATCTCACTCTTTAATATCTAATCCATTCTCAGGATGACATTGCTGCTTGGACCTCCAGCTTCAGGGAAAACAACACTTTTGCTTGCCCTTGCTGGCAAGCTTGATAAAAACCTAAGAGTATGCTTCCTTTTCTTGTTACCCACTATCCTTTTCTGGAATATTTTATAAGCATTTAAATGAGTCTTGGTGCAGTGTTGAGGCATTTGTATTTAATGTCTTTACTTTGCTTACAGCAAAGTGGCAGAGTAACATATTGCGGCCATGAACTATCAGAATTTGTTCCTCAGAGAACTTCTGCTTACATTAGTCAATTGGATATTCACAACGGTGAGATGACAGTTCGAGAAACATTGGATTTCTCAGCACGCTGTTTGGGAGTGGGATCGAGGTACGAGATGCTATCAGAATTGTCAAGACGAGAGAGGGATGCAGGAATAAAACCAGATCCCGAGATCGATGCATTCATGAAAGCTGCTGCAATGGAAGGGCAAAGCACTAGTGTATCAACTGATTACGTTCTCAAGGTTAATGACAACAACTTTTTAGTGAAATTGTATTATTTCTTGAGCTGTTACTGGCAATGCTAACACTTGAAATGTTGGAAAACAGGTACTTGGTCTGGATATATGTGCCGACATCATTGTTGGTGATCAGATGCGACGAGGCATTTCTGGAGGACAAAAGAAGCGTGTGACGACTGGTAAGTTTATTGCTATAGGATTATATTATTGAAAGCAAATGTCATTTACACACCTTCTTAAGTAGTTCGGCCCCTTCAAAGTTCAAACTAAATACTCTTTGATACCCATGCATACTTGAAAAAACAATAGTTTGTCATAAAACTAGATGTTCATTATTAGGAAACTAACTAGTGCAATAATAATCTGCTCAGTGAAATCATTGTCAAGCAGCATCTTGATATAAAAAATTAACTAATCAATATTCCTCATTATGAAAATGTCCAAATATTCTTTATGAACGTGAAGTTAGGGATGCCCACGTATTCAAATTTATAATCACGAGGTCATGAACCTTAAAGAGTATCCATAAAGAAACAAATCTTTCTAACCTGTTTGTTCTTTTTGCTCTTTAATTCTCATTTACTATATGTTCATATTTAGTAACCTAAACTATTTGTTTTTGGTTGCAGGAGAGATGCTGACTGGTCCTGCACGTGCACTTTTCATGGATGAGATATCAACTGGGCTTGACAGCTCTACCACCTTTCAAATAGTAAAGTTCATCAGACAGATGGTTCATGTCATGGATGGAACAGTCCTTGTTTCTCTTCTTCAGCCTGCACCTGAGACATTTGAATTATTTGATGATGTTATTTTGCTGTCTGAGGGTCAAATAGTCTATCAAGGTCCTCGGGAGTATGTCGTTGAGTTCTTTGAGGCGGTTGGCTTTAAATGTCCTGAAAGGAAAGGAGTTGCAGACTTTCTTCAAGAGGTAACCTCAAAGAAGGATCAACAACAATATTGGGCTAACAAGGACAGACCTTATCATTTTGTTTCAGTCTCTGAGTTTGTGGAACTTTTCAAGAAATTTCATGTTGGACGACAACTTTCTGCAGAGCTTAGTGTTCCTTATGATAAGTCTAAAGCCCATCCTGCAGCATTGACAACAGAAAGATATGGTATTTCTAACTGGGACCTTCTGAAGGCATGTTTATCGAGGGAATGGTTGCTGATGAAGAGAAACTCTTTTATCTTCATCTTTAAGACAACCCAGATAACCACACTTTCTTTGATAGCCATGTCTGTGTTTTTCAGAACGGAAATGCACCATAGAACAATCGCTGATGGTAACAAATTTTATGGTGCACTTTTCTTTACTTTGACCAATGTGATGTTCAATGGAATGGCAGAATTGGTGATGACGGTTGAGAAGCTCCCTGTGTTCTACAAACAGAGAGATTTTTTGTTTTTCCCACCTTGGGCTTTTGGCTTTGCATACTATCTCCTCAAAATTCCTCTTTCCTTTCTAGACACTGGAATTTGGATCATACTTACCTATTATGTGATTGGTTTTGCCCCTGCAGCAAGCCGGTAATTCTCTCTCTTTTTTAAACAATCATTTCCTTTAAGATTACCTGCTTCTGATGCTTTTATATTATAACATTACCTGAGAAATTTCACGTTTCTGCAACTTGTTTTTTTCCTACGACATGATACATATGCAGGGTAATGTAATAAACCATCTCACCTTTCCCCTTCTAATTTGGCAGGTTCTTCCGCCAATTCCTAGCACTTCTCCTCACACATCAAATGGCGCTTAGTCTGTTCCGCTTCATTGCTGCAGCAGGAAGAACAATGGTTGTAGCCAACACTTTTGGAACCTTCACCTTGCTTATTGTTTTCGTGCTAGGAGGATTTGTCATATCAAAAGGTTAGAAAAATCTGACTGCAACTCTGATTAGTTCCTTATGTATATACTGATTGATTGTCATACCAAAACTGAAGTTAACAACTTAACATCTGATTTTTATGTGGACAGATGACATCAAACCGTGGTGGATATGGGGTTTCTGGAGTTCCCCGTTAATGTATGGGCAAAATGCTATTGCTATTAATGAGTTCATTGATCCAAGATGGGACACGGTAAGTTTCTTATCTCGAGTTTGTTGTCTGAATGCTATGTACATTTCCAATTATAATGAACACCTTCCATCCTTGTTGCAGGTGAATACTGACCCCAATATAACTGCACGGACTGTGGGAGAAGCTATTCTCAAATCTCGAGGAATGTTTACCCATGGCTATTGGTATTGGCTTGCTATTGGAGCCCTCACAGGATTTATTATTCTATTCAACATATTGTTTGTCCTTGCATTGACTTACTTGAATCGTAAGTCATTGATTTCCACTGTAACTTCAATTATCCATTTCATTATTCAATCATTTCTCTCATGGGAACCAAATTTTCATGTTTGCAGCTTTGGCAAGTGCTCAAAATGCAATTGTTGATGAGGAATCAAGTAAGAAAAGGAAAAACTCATCGATAGAAAATGGAAGGATTGAAATGATACAAAATGCCAGATATGCTGCTCCACAGGATACATCAGGTTAGATTGTTTGATCACATTCGTTTTGTCATTTCGTTTTGATGTTTAGCATCTTTTATTCTAACTCAAAATATGGGATGGATTTTTAGGAGAAAATTTTAACCTAACTTCAAATACTTAAAATCATTCATTTTGAATAGAATAATAGCATCACCTTTGGTCGCAAATTTTAGAATACCTAACCAACCAAGAAGCCATCATAAATTGTTGATGGTATCATTCATCTCATCATCTACAAACTATAAGAAATGACATAATATAATTGTCATGCATTCTTATGGTATCTGCAACAAGGTTGGGGAAATTATATTTATGAAACAATTGAAGGGTGACCTATTCTGGAGGTGAGCTGGGAGATAACTGATACGCATGGCCTAAATTATGAATTGTAGAGGTTGACTCTGACATTGTCAACTTGCTTTATTCCCCAATAAAACCACCATTTAACTCTGATCTACTGGTCCTGACATCATGATTCAATACTTAAAATTAACATCTGCAGGCATATGGTCATGTATCCACTCTCTTCATTGAACTTAACCAATCGCTTCTACTCTTATTGGGCAATCCCGTCAGACATACTTCAACATTAACATCTGTAGGCATATGGCTCATTTATCCACTCTCTTCATTGAACTTAACCAATCGCTTCCACTCTTATTGGGCAATCCTGTCAGACATACTTCAACTGTTCAACATCCCCATTTTAGCATGGAACAGAAGATCAAAGAATCACAAAGTCACCTTCCTTAAAGTCACAGCCAATAGAGCGGAGGGCCCATAGAGACTATTCTAGTTTCAAGAATTCTGGAAACATGTATATACATTAGCACTTTTCAATTGGGGTGTTGAGAAATCCAATACTCTCGTTGAAAAACATATGGAGTGCGCATTTTGGGTCCCAAATGATGTTGATTTTGCAGCTCTCTTCATGCTATGTTACATCACAAAAATATTGAATTTTTTTCCGGTTTTAATTTAATGATTGAAAAGCTTCTTATTTTTTTTTACAGATGCAGCAAGGAGAAACAGCTCTGAAAATTTCAGTAATTCAGTCCGTCCAACAAAGAGAGGAATGGTTTTACCTTTCCAGCCTCTTTCTCTTGCTTTCAATCACGTGAACTATTATGTTGACATGCCTGCTGTAAGTCGATCCGATATATCTTTCCCCCCAATTTAATGCAATGAATTCGATTCAATACATGCTGCTTTCTGTTTATTTTGTTTTTCCTTGTGATTTAAATTGAAAAACAAATAAATCAAAACTGACCTTTTCATCCTTTGACATCAGGAAATGAAGAGTCAAGGAGTTGAGGAAGATCGTCTCCAGTTGTTGTGCGACGTAAGTGGTGCATTTAGGCCAGGAATCCTGACTGCATTGGTTGGAGTTAGTGGAGCAGGAAAGACTACGTTGATGGATGTTCTGGCCGGAAGAAAAACAGGCGGTTATATTGAAGGCAATATTAGTATTTCTGGTTATCCAAAAAATCAGGAAACTTTTGCTAGGATAAGTGGTTACTGTGAGCAAAATGATATTCACTCGCCATATATGACTATTTATGAATCAATCGTTTACTCTGCTTGGCTGCGTCTTGCGCCGGATGTCGACAGACAAACACGAATGGTTAGTGGCAATTTAAACTTCCATCCATTTGCTTGTTTGAGTAGTGCTTTGTTATTCTGTGATTTAACTATAGATATCTAGAATTGTCATTGCTAATGTCGTGGACATTCTTCTTGCGAGTATGTTCTCTTTTATTAATCTGAACTGACAGCTGCTCAACGCAGATGTTTGTGGAGGAGGTCATGGAGTTGGTTGAACTTGACACTCTAAGGGACGCTCTGGTTGGCCTTCCTGGGGTTGATGGTTTATCAACTGAACAACGGAAAAGACTCACGATTGCTGTTGAACTTGTCGCAAATCCATCCATCATCTTCATGGATGAGCCAACATCAGGACTTGATGCAAGAGCTGCAGCCATAGTTATGAGGAC
>JBBPFQ011015352.1:0-10714 GCA_037974815.1 Kaempferia elegans | reverse complement strand
ATTTTAATAATAAAATTAAATATTTCTAATAATATTTATAATATTTATTTAAAAAATTAAGGTTTTAATTTTTTCACTTAGGGCCTATAAAATGGTTGAGACGGCCCTGTGAATTCCACAGAATGTTTTTCTCCGAATGAAAAATTTAGAACGTTGATAGTTGAACGAGGAGCCATATGCATTTTTAGATTTATCCGGTGAATAAACAAATGGGAAGATCACCCACTCCCAGATTAATTAAATCCCTAAGGTCTGCATGCTTGGATTATGAAAGATTAATTAAATCCGACGGTTTCACACCTACCTAGATTATTTTTAAAAAATAATAAAATACTCAAAGAATCAATTAAGAGATGAATATTAAATTATATTTTAGATTTAAAAGGCAAATTAGAAAAACGTCTATCTATTATTAAAAAATATTAGACGAAAATGCTTTTAGAGAAAAAAAAATTATAAGCCTGACTTGGGTGATTGCTCTCTGATTGCTCACCTGTGGCTTTTGGATGCATCTTTTCTAGATTATTTGTCTAATAATAATCGTACATGTTATTAATCAGAATTACAGCTTATCAATATCACAATTGTGCAATCCACTAGTGTGAGCAAGTTGCTTAATAACATATCAAGATCTATACGAGGAGAAAGCCTGAAATATTAGACAAAATAATCTACAACAAATATGAACAAAGTTTTTCACTGTTAAGAGCACAACAAAGTTTAAAAAGAAAAAAGAAAAAAAAAAGACAACGGCAGAGAGATCTTTGTCCTTCGTTTCAGAAAACCTTCCTAACTCTTCACCCTGTGAAAAGAGGAAAAACTTATCCACTGTTAAAAGGTATCAGTAGAAAAAATTGAAACTGATGAAAGAGGTGAACTCTGGCATTCTAGTCTAGTTACAGGATTTCTGAGACAAGCATTAGTTTTTCGTGTACTATACTGAAAGGTACATGTCAAGTAGTTGTTTTTCCAATCCGAACTAGGGCTAAGCTAAAGCAGGCATATGGGGCTTCACCAAAGCACCTAGCTTAATCTTCACATATGACTAAAAGGGAATGATATGTTATTCTGATACTCACTCAGATTTGGATTCTGATTCCTGGCCCGCCAATGAGCCCAAGGCAGTTAGCTTTCCAAATGACTCTTTTGCACCAGTTGAAGCATTACCAAAGAAGTCTTTCACCTTGTCGACCACAGTTTTTAGTTCTTCCTGTGGTGGAAGCTGAAAGGAAAAACACAGTTATTGTTCAACCTCAACATTCCACGAGGTATTGGAAACAGTAAAATGTCTTTTTTTTTTTTCATAATTTATGTCAAATTTCATAAACAGAATGCAAAGGTGCGTATGCTGGTCATATGAGCTTTAAAAAACAGATATGGTAGGCTAAATATGACACAGGCATGCTATATGTCATTTACAGTGCATCCTATTGGTGCACTAGAGATGCACTATAAAGCTTCTCAAACAAACCCGAGGACAGAAAAGCATGAGCCTGTCTTTGTCATCTTCAAAAGATTGACATTATACATTATGTATTTATGTATAAGCAATACTTTCTGATGCACTATTAAGTGCTTATGGATTGGCTATTAGTTGGATTTTGCTGCATATCTTGACAGCCCAATGTTTTGACTGTTGGTGCATTCAGAGTAACTCTAGTTCACTCGAGGATAAGTGGCTACGCTAAGTGGCATGCCTTGTGCTGCCTTGTCACCTGATTTACCTGCATCTCACAATAAGCTGCTGGCTTTTGATGTATACAACTTGCATCTTACAATATGTTGCCGAACTAAAACATGACATGGGAAATAAGTAATATTATTTGTTAAACATATTTACTTTGGATGCAGTTAGTGCACCAATTTTCAAGTGCTAGGTTAAGTTCGGATCAGAAATAGTCTCACACCCAAATGTCGGATGGGACACCTTGTAGTGAAGACAAAAAAAAAAACATTAATTGTATGAATGCTATTGCATTACTATTATTTGTTAGAAATCTTGCAAGTCCATTTCTACCAGATAGCAACCACAAAAAAGAATGTTGGGCCCCACTATTTAGCAAGGTTACATCTACCAGATAGTTAAGTAGCAATCAATTTTGAAAAATACATCTAAATTGTTTACTAGTCAGAAGAATCAAATCTACCAAAGTGAAAGGTGTAAGAGGTAGAGAACCAAAGGACACGTAATTCAGTATAATAAATTTAGATATAAATAGTAACTGATAGATTTAACAATGCAAATAAGCAAACCATAAAAAAGGTTTTCATGTCAACCTAGCTTTCATTTAAATATTTGGCAAATATCTGTTTAATCAAATTAGCATAACTTGGACATGAAAAGGTGTTTACCAAGCCAGGAATTCACTAAGCCTGCAAATCCTTATGCAACCATAAGTAGATACAATCTCATTGTCACTGTGTAAGTACTTATGTAGCCAATGGCAAACAAAAATTTACTTGTCTTTTGAAGAAAACAACTTTTCATTTACCTACAAAAATAACTCGACCTAGAAGCTTTTGTACTCATTTGATTTTCAAAATAAATTATATAGATCATGGTAGGAACCACAGTTGGACAAAGCAAACTAGCCATACTAGCCCTGAAGAATAAATTAGTATATATGTGTGCCATAGAGACACAATAAAAGCTTGCACATATTGTCTGACCTCAAATATCTATTGGAAAACATAAATGTTAAGAAATATAAAATACTTTGCAATTCATAATATTAGAGGAGGGAACCATACCTCAATAACATTATTGGTGGAAATTGCAGCTCTCAAATTGTTATTTTCCTGCATATATATAAATGAAGATTAAGGGAAAAAGTTCCCAAGTCAAGCATCATATCAGTATACATTTAGATTCTGCAGGATTATAGAGCCTTACAACTAGTTTATAACCATATCTGAATGATGTAGCAGATCTCAAAACACGGAATTGCTTAAATGCTGACTTTTGTATTTCCTTCTCATCCTATAAAGACATAGCATGCGTTCAATTATTTATGCTTGGAAGCTGAAAAACCATCTAAAAAATCAGACACAAAATCAAAGTGAGAGGATTCTGCTGTATAACATTTCTTAATTTGATTGTATCATACCAGTCACCAAACTTAGTAAATCACAGTTTTCAAGCTGAGAATGACTCAGAGGATGAAATACCTAAGAAATTGTGGCAACCGTATACTTCACAAGCCTCTTAATTAAAATTGGTTGTGAATATGTATTTGCACTTAACGAAACATTGATATTAAAAACAGCAACGATGAAGTACCTAGAAAGCATACAGATAAGAATGTAAAGTAAACTTCCCTTGGACTACACTTGATTGGTTTTTAAAATCAACATGTGAAAAAGGAAAAGGCTTCAAAACTTATTCAGGATTATAAGGTATACACTGCACTAAAAAGTACACGTGTGTGTGTGCCTACGTGTATATATTATAAAAGATACTCATTTCAAATATTAGGAAGAACTCACAGCAAGCCCCAAAATGGGAGACTTAAAACAATAATGTCAGAACTTATAGTCATCTGTCATAGAACATGCTCAAATTCAGACTGATTCCTGATTAATTATACCAATTGACCTATCTCAACAAATTGAAACCTCTCCGAGGCTAGTTCTTTCCAATTTATTGTTCTTCTCAGCCCTTTCTAGCTTCTTGTTTTCCAGGGCAACCCACATAGGCACTGATTACAGAAACTTGCTCATTCTGTTGAACCTTGGTCACCAGCTACAGTGAGTTCCACATCCTTATCTCATTACTTCAATGCTAAACTGTGCGTAAGTAGGTTCACTAATCCAAAGTAAGCATACAAAGTATTTTTAAGAATAAGATGAGGACAGTTAGCAAATAGAGTGGTATGATTGTCACATTTATCACAAGAAGCTACATCCAGTAATAACTAGTTGATGCAGAATGACATTATTGAAGATGTTACCATGAGTCACCAATCAAGTGTAAGAAAATAGAAGACAGGCAAAGAAACTAACCCCATAATAAACATCTCATGACCGCATTGACTAAGATTTCAAGAACAATTTACAATGTCAGCAGATAACAAAATATACAGCTTCCATTGAACATATTGCATTTCTTCAAGCATAAATGGAACTGAGAATTCAGATTCATCCTCTGGTGTACATGGTCTATTATATGATTCATTTAACCTATTTCTTCATAGTTTGGAGGGTTAGACGGGAAGTTGCATGGCTATCTTAGAGTGATTGCTGAAATGATAATTATTGTATGTCTTAACTAATTTGATCATTAAAAATGAAATGGGTAAAGAAAAATTGGAGAAGTAATTTGCTGTTTCAAACACAGACTTGGGCCAATATACTGCTAGGACCAATAGTTAATACATTTGGAAATTCGTGTTCATTTTGGGACAACATAAAACAGCACAGTACACCAGAAGCTGACGTAATACTTATATGCAATAGAAAACACAAGAGTTAATTTCTTGTAAAAAAAAATAAAATAAGAATAAAAGAATCTAATGGCTGACCCACATCTTATACTTCTACAGAAGCCGGTAAGAAAGCACCAGGAAGGTGCAAGAACATTACTTTGTATATAACAGCTGCAAGATTTCTGGCAATAGTATCTTTATAGATATATTTTCCAAGAAAGTTATCCTTTGCTGCAACCATAATCTTTGCAGTTGTGCCACCAGAAATTATACTAAGAGGGTACCAAAGGTACACCTGCATTCAGTTTGTGATTGGCAAATGAGCAAGTCATTAATTTCATAAGATACAAGATAAAACAACTTGGTTCTCAACTACAGCAAGCGGTAAAATCTACGAAGTTCTAAAATGTGAATCAATACGACAATGACATAAGTTTTCATATATAGAAGCATATCGATCACACTTGGCTCTATCATACTAGTTTGGTACCAGAGGAGAGATCATGCAACATATCAAAAACATGTTTTGTTTTTTTTCTTCAGAAATGATTTTTACAGGCATGTACCTGCATGCATATCTCGAAAGCAAATAAACGGAGGGGAAACCCGGCAAGTCCTCGCCTTTGAAAGAAACTTAACAGTCTTCCTCAACCCCAATCAAAATGAAACAAAGAGAGAGAAGGAACGAGGAAAAAAGCTATGATAATACGATACGTTGGAGGTGCGGATGAAGATGACAAAACGAGGGTTGCCGTCGTCCTCGATCTTAGGGAGAGGGGGAGGGGCGCGCTGAAACTGGCGGCCTGACATCATCCCTTTCTTTCCCTTGGCTTCCACCACCAGCAGACTCCGCCGCGTTTGCCGCTGCCCGCGCTTGCTGCTGCTGCTGCTGTAGGGGAGGGGCGACCCGCTGCGCAAGAAGAAGCGTGACTCCTCCTGAAAGAGCGTTCCTCTAGGATGCGACGGGGGAAGGAGGACCAGCGAGCGCATCGACACGCCGACCTCCATCTCCTTCCTCTGCGTCCGCTTCTCGCTCGACCACTTGGTTTCTTATCCGAAGGAAGACTTCGGGGTCCACATCCAGATCGGGCTCACGGTTCACCGTGGAGAGAGAGAGAGGTAACGGCGCACCACTGCGTCAGTAGTTACTTGCCGCGTGTGCTACTTGTGTACATATTTATTTTTCATTTTTCAAAATCGAATCCGTGGCTGATAATATTTTTGTTTCCTATCAGTTTGAGGGGTCATATAAAAAAAGAGCTGTGATATGCTGAATGAAAAAATTCAATAAAAAGTTCAATGACACACATATAGTGGTGAAACTTATCATTTTATTTTTTATATGCTCTATCACTTCATATATGTCATTAAATTTTTCATTGAGTTTCATTCTCTTTATAAATCATTTTTCTAAAAATTATCATCTACTTCTTGGAATATATAAATTGTCCCAATACACTTATGACCTATCACAACCTTAAACACCTGAATAATTTTAAAAAAAAACTACTAGATAGCATTTATAGTCACTACATGAAATTACACGTAATTAGATTACAAATTTGTGCTATTAATCCCATAAAGCATTGTCACTTTCACACTTTTTAAATGAATGATAGCCCGAGGGCTATGTTGCAGTGGTAAAGATATTCAGTTGTCTCTTAAATATCCATAATTCAATTTCTAACTACGACGTATCTGTAAAACTTTTTCCTTAAAATGAGACTTACAACTAAAGGATGATGGATTTCTAGTCGGACCTCTAGACCACATGTGATAACCTTCCATGTATTTACCATCGCATCGGGTCGAGGGGACGATGTATGACCTAACCATGACCCTATGCTGAGAGTATTCTCGAGTCCTAACATGTAAGAAGAAGTATAAGATGGATTGACCATTTAGGGTATGTTTGGTTTGCTGTAATCAGCCTTGTAATATAATCCATATTACATTACAAGGCTAATTATTTTATTTGGTATCAACTTAACTCTATAATGCAATGAATCTGGATTACAAAACAAATACTATGTAATACGGATTACATTACAACCCAATATTTAATATAACAAAGCACCCCTAACTTATTTCACCAAAGCACGCCTTCAACAAATTTGTCGACATTACCTTTATCGCCATCGCCCGCCACTCGCTGCCTGCTGGTAGAGGTCGTTGGATATTTTTGTCATTTTATAATAATACGAATTACATTCCTTATTAAAAATAATGGACACTAAATTAAAAAAAATTAATCATACTTGTAATCTTGATTACATGTAACTTTTTCATTAAACATTGGCTGAGTTTATAAATTCTACAAAACAGCTTATAAGTTGTTTTAGAGATTATAAGCTCTTTAAATTTGTTTAGTAAAATTTTTTATAAACAACTTATAACCTGTCAAAATAAGTTGTTTGACAGCTTATAAGTTGTTTTTAAAAAAGTAAGCAAAACCCTAAAAGATCTTATTTTAACAATTTTTTCTCTCTAAAATAGCCTTATATATTTTCATTAATTCCCGTTTTATCCTTCATATGTTTTTACAAAACAAATAACTCTCTTTACACCGATTTTTTTCTCGACATACTATGTCATCTTCTCTTCCCAACATACGAAGTCTCCAACACTCCTTTTCATTTATTCTCTCCCCGGTGCACAAATTCTCCGATTCGATTATAATTTATTTATTTTTCTATATAATTTTTTCTATATCATTATTTTCTAGCCGCAGTTGAAAAAAAAAGTTAATAATGTTTTTTTAGTAATATACCCTTTTTGGTAATTTTATTAATAAAAAGATCTTATAATACTAAACACACTAATATCTTTAAGTTATTTAAAATAAGTTTATCCAAACAGTTTAACAACTTATTTTTAAAATAAGATCTACCAGCTTATAAGCTCCTAAAACAACTTATAAGTTGTACGAGCTTATAAGCTGTTTTTAATAAGTTTAGCCAAACACCCCCTAATTTGTGAGCTTATCAAAAATTTAAAAAATAATAAAATAACACTTTATATCTTTAATGTTTATTTAGTTTACCAATCAAATATATCTAAAAATAAGTATTTTAAATATAAATTTACATAAATAAGTACTCATGTGAGATGAAAAGTAATATTTTTATTTTAAAATTGTAGAAAAGAAAAATAATAAATTGATATAAAATTTAGCTTACGTATATATCTTAACTCGCAGGCGTATGGATCGTGGGCCGATCTGCATGGATCACGGGCCTAGATAGATCGATCCATGGTGAATTTAAATTGATAATATTTCCACCCAATCTACTTAACAGCATGTTTGGTATAGGATGGAATTCAATTCCATCAAGAATTGGAATTCAATTCCATTCTTTGGCATTAATTTTCAGTAAGAATTGGGTAAGGAATTGAATTTCAATTCCCTACTAACTTACAAAATCAATTCAGACCAAAATCGGTCTGATTTGGGAAGGGAATTGGAATTCCATTCCCTCAAACAGTTAAAATGACATTTTTACCCCCTCACGCGCTCCTCTTTCTCACGCGCTCCTTTCCCTCACGCGCACGCAGTTATCGACTTCTCGCACACGCATACTTAGCAAATCTTCTCCCGAACCCTAACCCACTCCTCGGCTTCGTCGACCACCGGCCTCCACCGATTCCTCTATATTAAGTTTTATAAAAGAAGGGTAAAATGATAAAATTATAAGAATCCAATTCAATTCTGTTATCTAATAACTCATTCCAAAGCAAGGAATTCAATTCAATTCAGTTATTTACTAACTCATTCCAAATCAAGGAATTCAATTCAATTCCGGATGGAATTCAATTCCGGATGGAATTCAATTCCGGATGGAATTCAATTCCGGATGGAATTCAATTCAATTCCATCACTTAAAACCCAACCAAACAGGGCGTAAAGGAAAATGGATAGACAAGTCTGATGGCGGAAATGCCTAAAGGAACATAAATCAAAACATTTTAACTAGTGCAAAGAAATTCTAATTTAATCAAAACATATTTAATAAAGAAGAAATCACGATTAATTCTAATTTAATCTAAAATTATACAAGGACAGAAGCTTATATAAATTTGAATATGCATACTTGTAACTTTGTGGGGACTAATTTGAGGGAAATTGAAATGGCACAATTCAAACTAGTTAGCCCAAATAGGGATTAACAATTGGGTTGAACTAAACATGCTTGACGCTACAATTGCATCTTGGTGAATATGAAATGAAAATTGGACCAAAAGGTCAAAATTGAATTGAGGGACACTGCCCTGATGTTTTGGCTTACATCAATAGTGCCATTGCTTAAATTTCCAATCACCTTACACATTAATTAAATTCAAAATTAAATGATGAGCCTTGATCTTTCACATTCTTAATTAAAATGAAATGTTAATTCCTATTTAGTTTGTGACCGTATAGGTGCCTCCCGATACCTATAGAAGGGGATTCAATCCTCCACTTGCTAATATGCATCCTTATCTCTTGAGCTCCATTGTCCGAAGCTTATTAGATCTTGTAACTATTGAAGATCAAAGTTCTTATATATTTAGAATGATCGTGAACAACCATGAGCATCTAGAGCATGTTTTGGTGAAAAATAATAATAAGGTTTCATTTTGGTGTATTACCCAGCTTTCCCTACATCGTTTCTTCAAAAGGGAACTTAACTGGAATCTACCTCCATACGAACAACAGAACACTTAATTGGCATGCCTCTTGAAAGAGCTGAGAGTTATCAAATTACATGTCTGGATGATAAGGACGAAATATTCCATGGGTTGATTTACTTGTCTAGATGATGATGATGCAAAGGTAAAGATATCCAGGACCAGGAGGTATAAATTTCCATTTCCTACACCTTTACTAACAAAAATTAGCTAAATGTTTTATGCAAAACCAAATAATGAACAATTGCACCTGCTTGAAGCATGTAAAGGATACCAAAACATCGCATTCATCCATAGTGAACATAAAAGCAGAGATGTAGCACAAGAGAATGATATTATGAACACAAAGATGCATTCATTAAAGCCATTTACAAAGATATAATATGAAGGCAAGCAAATATAATAAAACATTAGTAAAAATCCATGGAGATTCAATACCCGGCGTCTGAAACGCTGTGGTGGCTCTCGGTTCCTCCTATCAGTGCGAGACCTCACTCTGACAACCTTCGAGTGGATTGCGCAGGAGACACAATACTGCACCTTGATATACAGCTTCGGAAGTGTGTATCCTAAGATGTTTAAAACATTTAACCACCAAGAACGACAGATACCGACCAAATAATTCAAACAAAGATATAATACCATCAAAGGCACACGCCTCTTGCACATCCCTCACAGCAGCTTGCTCCACTATATTCCTCACAAGAAACCTTTTGATAGCCTTGTCCTTCGTTATGGAGTAAAAGTAGAGAATCGACAGAAAATCCCGAACAGACCGAAAAAAAAAAACATGTAAATGTAATCTTTTTCTCACGAAAAATCCAATCTTCTTCTAATGGGAAAAAAAAATGGAGAATAAGAGAAAACGGAAAAACTGTGATACCTTAGGGCAACACTTTCCGCAGTTGGAGCAGCGGATGAAATTGACGTGGCCCCTGCCATGCTTGTTGCGTCCGCCGTTTCTGCGCTTGAAAGTCTGCAAAACGATTGCATAGAAATTAATGAGATTCGTGAAGGGAAAGGACGAGGACAGGTCGTGCCTTGATCACTCACCATCTTCGCCGCTCAACTCCAACGATTTCGCCTCTTCTAATTAGGGTTTGGGACTGCCAAAACATACTCGCTTCCTTTCTCACGCACAAAAATATATCCATCGTTCGCAGTACATGGGAATGGGCCAATTAATCACAACCGTTTATTTTCATCTGGGAACGAGAGACGGATCAATTACGGAATTGATTTTCTACTGATAAAGTTGATAATACTGGACCTGGTGCTTCAATCGAGTTATATTCTTGGTTCTATCGGACTGAAAATCACTCACAAAAAGGTGAGAAGGGGATCAAAGTGTACTTAGGACCGTAAACGAGTTGAGTTGAGTCGAGTCGAGTCGAGTCGAGTCGAGTCAATATTATAATATTTAGAATTATTTGATAAGATAATCGAGTCGAACCGAATCAAGTCTAAAATTAACTAAGCTTTTAAAATATTTATTCAAGCTTAGCTTGATTTATTTTTATTAAGACGAGCTTTGTTCGAGCTTGACTCGTTTAATTGATATCGAGCATTTAAACAAGCTCGATTTGAGCTTGGTTCGAACTTGAATTAAGCTTGGCTTCTTT
>JBBPFQ011015245.1:0-10714 GCA_037974815.1 Kaempferia elegans | reverse complement strand
CATTATCAAAAAGGAAGAAAACCATATTAGGAGGGGGGCCAAACCTGACCTCCTAATACAGTTTATTACAAAGACTCAGACTGGTTTACAAAGAATTCTCAAAAATTTTGTATCCCCAACTCCAAAAGAAATATTAACACGACCTCAATCAGCAAAGAGGAAAAAATAACTCCTCCTCCATGTACATTGCGCCACAACGTAGGATCCTCAGCATGATTTAAACTTGCAGCACCAAAGATTTAAGACCAGCAACTTGAAACTTAATGCATGAGCAGCACTCTCAGAAACTCATCTCCACTAAAAGCTTGTAAAGAATATAGCACCATGAAACACCAGCACCAATAGCATCCACACCCTCAGCCAACTTTCATCAATAGATAAATCCATTCGAACCTGCACACCCAAACCGTCTCTTTTAGCAAGTGGCCAGCTATCAACGGATTTGAAATGCCTTTACCGCGAGCCGTTTGCTGCGGGCTAGATAGGTCATTTTGGTGGACCTATTCACCCTTTTGGGCTTTTTGGCAAAGCCCCAGCCATCAACTGGTTTGATTTGCCTTTACCGCGAGCCGTTTGCTGCGGGCTAGATAGACCATTCTAAGGTGGGTCTATTCACCTGTGCACTCTTCCCATGATTGTACCAACATCACCAAAGTTACTGCCTCTCCAGCAACCACAATTAGAGGCAAACCTTCATCATCCAGCAATCTAGAAACCACTCCAACCTTTATATCGAATAAACATGCATAGCCTCCTTTTAAACAAGATGTCAACACCTGTTGACCACATATGAAAAAACCTCCAGCAAGCCAATAGCTTTCACAAATCTGGATTATCAACCAAAACAATATGCATTAAAGAATCAACCAAACCGTAGCTTCAACAGTGCAGCACCCAAACAAATCAGATTATGCCATTGCCAAAAAACAGCTTGCGTGCCACCACAGAACACCACCAAACACATCCGCCGTGCCAAAGACCAAAGCTTCACCTATTCCTGGCACGCATAAAACCTGCTACTGTAACCCCTGCCACCCTGCAGACCGACCTGCACACTTCAGTAAGTCTGATGAAACATCCATCAGTAGAAATCAGAAAACAGCTCATGCTTTGCCTTGCAATCTACTCATGAAACCTCCAGATTTTGCATATGTCTGATCTGGCACATCCAATTTCTGATAACCCTCCGACCATTGCATTAAAATACAAAATCAGACCCAAACATATTGTAAATCTGAGAAAATCAGAACCAATTTCTGATAACCCTCCAAACCACAATAATGCTGTAAATCTGAAAAACCCAGCTAAACAGCATTAGCAGCTTCACAACTTCCATAACCAATCATATTCAAAGAAACCATGGCCCAGCAGCACCTCAAAACCTGCACAACGTAAACCTGCACTTGTCCATACTGACAACCTCACATCTGCATCCCTTCCTCAGAAAACAATCTTCTAATATTTCTTTCTTTGATGTATCAGATGTGAACTCCAGAAATAGCAAGCAATTTATGAGAAGATCATTCCAGAAGCTTCAACATGCCTCCTCACAAAACAAATCAGCTCTTGCCATTATCAACACCAACCTACACAGAAACCTGCACACCAACACAGCAAAGGCACCTGCAACAGTAATTGCAATCAGCTTATGCGTCATAGCTTCCAAGGTGCAGACCAAACCAATCAAATTTTGCCATGCCAAAAACAGCATGCGTGCCACTACAAAACACAAACAGCAGTTTCGGGAAAAAACCAACAGCTGCACCCTACACAGTGATTGCAATTTGCACAATATAGAATGCAATCACTTTTACTGTCAAAACTCTGCACCAAGTTCAGTGTCATAAAACCTGCACATAGCAGTCCTTCCATCTACCATAAAATATTAGCCACACCCCCTGCACCTCTCGGCAACATATCGAAATTCCATCAAATAGCAACCAGCATAGAAAAATTCCAAAAACTAGAAAACCCAGTATAAAGAAAATCCAGCAAAATTGAAAGAAAAACCTCCCACATGAGTTCCATGCATCAGCTAATGGCACAAAATTGGTATCCGAACCCACCACAACCATAAATTCCATTTGTGACAGCATCATGATCAGAATATAGAGCATTAAGTCTAGCGCAACCATAAATTCCACCAGCAGCACTCATCAAAAACAAAACCAACATCAAGAAACCCTGCCATTGCAACCATATACAGAAATTGCATCAATGAGAAAGCACCAGCATCAAGAAATCCAGCAGCTATCCATAGCAGCAAAGGCCTGGCATTCCTTGCTACTTTGGCTAAGATGCTATCCTGGCTTTGAAGAGACCCGTATATACGGCAAGCCCAATCTATCCAATTTGCATATCCCAACAAACTTCCTATCAATAATCGTGCCATCCCAAATTGCATCCCCATCAAATTCAAAGGCCCTATTCGCCAAAAAATCCGCTGCCGCATTAGCTTCCCTAAAAATGTGAGTGCATCTAACCTGGAAAATGTGAACTGTCTCCCTGATCGGCAGCACTATATTCCGCAGCTCCCAATTGCAAGAAGATGACTTAATAATCTGTAACGCAGCCATCGAGTCAGATTCCAGCCATAAGGGAAACAAATTATGATTTACACACAATTCCAAACCCTTCCATATAGCATACAATTCAGCTCTGATATTAGATCCGAGGGGTTTAGGGTTTAGGGTTTAGGGTTTAGGTTTGCCTCCTGGATGGATGGCAAATCTGGAGCGATGAGCCTCCTGAAGTAACTCCTCCAAATAAATTGTCACGCCCCGAGGGGTACCTACCAGACGAAAATCCGGCAGCATCTCCCCTGTACCGGTGACAATCTGAAGCATGAATACAATCATATCTCACCTCGGCCAACACGGCCGGAATAATAGACAAAAACCAATAACATTCCACGCAGTTTATATAGATATATCAAACAAAATAAGCATCAATAAAAAGATTAGAATTTGAATTATATATGCACAAGTGAACTTCTATATCTCCAACAAAGGCAATCTACCCACATATTTTATGTTCTAAAAGGATATGAATAGTTGAAAATTACCTTTCAAGAATGAGAAAAATATATTTTTTGAAAATTTCTAGAAGTCTTTCAACAAAGTTTGATCATATTGTTATTGTGATAAAAGAAATGCTTTTCATGAACTAATGAATTCTCTCCAAGCACATGAAGCAGCAGTTGTTGGTGCAAGATCAACTTTTTTCTTGCATGAATGGCCAACAAAATGCTGAAAATACATGGTATTAGAACACTTGGTGTAGTAGTTAAATGATAGGAGATCAGACTCAAAGGTGTTTATCAAGCTTGATCACAACTTCACTTCCATGTGAAACTTGGTGATGTAAAGATCTAAAAAGTTGATGGCAAAAGAGTTATTGTCTGTCCATATCATGTTGGAAATATTTGCATGCTTGAAAGCCTAAACAATTGCATTATTGTTAAAACTCAAAACCAAGTTTTCATCAAATAAAGTTTGATTTAATTATGTAGTGGCTAATTAAGTTATCATAATAAATTAAATTGTCTAGTACATGCGTTTGTTTAGAAAAATGTAATAGTGTGTTTAATGTAGAACAAAATTATTTTTGAACAAGTTGTGGCATGAAAAAAAAAATAATAATAATAATTACTTCCTAAGCTATATTCCTCGTTAAATTGTTATACTCTTTTTTCATTCCCAAATATTACATCTTCATCCCCTTTATATCAAAGGTGGTAACAAGAAGGTTAACATATGATGTTCTTTTTGGTCCTAAGTTGACTCACAATTTGTAAGTGTTGGACGTCTCTTGCAAAGAGGAGATTTGGTTGCTTCTGATAATAATAGAAGCAAAAACAAAAATTTATAAGAAGCCAATTACTCCTATCACAGCTATTCTAATGAACTCAAGCAGAGTTTTCCTTCTCTTAATGCCCATAAAAGACAAATGGATCTCAAGTGAAGTTTGCATATGCCATACAATGCATTGACATGATCCATTCCCAAAAACTTCATGGAGAGCTAGCTAGTTCACCTCTTGCACTAGTGCATAACAACATAAATGGTCCTATAAGAACTCCTTCCCATGGCAACAATCTATATTTCATTCTCTTTATTGGTGACTTTACAAGAATGTGGTTATATATTTTGTCTTGGAAATCACAAACTTCCATTTTTGCTATCTCTCTTCAGTTTAAAGCTCTTGTAGCAAATCAAACTGGCAACAAGATCAAGACATTAAGAACAGATAATGAAGGAGAAATTTTCTACTCACCATTCATTAAGTGCTGGTGGGAAGAAAAAACTGCACTATTGTGGAAATGGTGAGAAACATGTACAGTGAGTTACTCGAGTTCATCCATCCTATTGACAATCAATAATTATTCGTGGGGATAAGGTGTTTGAAAGTGCAGTTTTCTTGCTTGACAACAAACAGCAGTTGTTGCTGAGCAGAAGACTCTTCGACAGTGCTTGTGGGCCGGCGTTCACATCTGCTATCTTAGCTTCATTGAAAATTTCAATGTAGGCAGATAAAAGAAGCAACCATCCCCCTTCTGATAGGGGCTTGTAGGAGCATCTCTTTCAAGACTCCATTTCCAAGCAATTAAACCCATCTAGAAAGCAAAGGGAATTGATTCCCCATGCAAGAGTAAGAACAAAGAGATGAATGGCGGTAGGTTGGGTGGTTTGGGTGGAAGGCCAAAGTGTTGCTTTTCTTTGGTGATGGGGATCCCTGAAGTAATGAGGACAGATGTGGTCGTAGATGGGGTCTGGTTGCTTTCTCAAGACAATTGTGTCCTTTTCACCAAGATAAGTTGGATTCCATTTCCACTTGCTTTGCTTCTGCACACCCTCTATTCTTTTCTTTCCATCCACCATCCATGAATCCATCATCCTATTCCTGTATGAACAGAACAAAACTCCAAAAGTCAAATTAAATTAAATTAATGGGATGAAATCATGTCACCACTGCAATTGGTTCTCCATTATTGCTTCTCCTTCAGTAATCCTCAAGTAGTTGATAAGAAATGCCAACGCAACAAGAACTGTATACTCCACGCTCGAAGAAGTTCCATAGTTGATAAGCTGGAGTTGTTGATCTGATAAACCTTCTTGACTCAGAATCTGAACATGTTTTTGCACTATTATCAGAAAAGTACAGCACTCATGAGAATCTCATTTACGTCTCACATGGAGAGCATGTCTCACAAACTTTGAATTAGTTCTTTAATTCAATAACAATATCACATGAAGAGCATGTCTTGCAAAAGTTGTAGTAGCGCTAAAATAATATCCTGATAATTCAAGTACCACACGAAGAGCATGACAAAGTTTGAATTCCTTTTCCCACTTCTGTGAGGTACAACCTTCCACTGCAAGTTTATATCTGATATAGTAAAACTGAAACTGATATTATAAACACGACGATTACAACTCCATAATATGACACCGTAATACTCTTCCTCGCTAGCACTGCTGAGACAAAAACAACCAGCAGAAACTAGCAGGTCATAGAAACTAGAGAATACACTACGGACTCACACATCCTAAATGACTATTGTACTGCATAAGGCTAAAGAGCAACTAAAGCAGCTCTGCAAATGTCTAAAACCCCATTTACAGCAACCACCGGAAATGACTACGGACTACAACCGACACAAAGCGGTTAATTGCTCGAGGAGAGGATTGAATCCCAGTCTATCTCCCAAGATGGATACTTCTTCAGCATAAAGTTCTCGGATTCGTCCCAAGGCACTTCGTTGAAATTCAAATGCTGCATTTCAGGCATCGGCAACGACCCCAGAGAGTCCTCGCCCTCAGACGAGATGTCTGACTTGTTGTCTTCCATGGATGGGTAACCCAAGTCGCCCTTAGTCACCGACGCCTCCACCATGAGAGGCGCCTCGTCGCAAGTGTCAACTGTGATGGCCTCCGAAGTGGGTTTGAGGGCGGTGGGGCTGCTGGGAGGTAAACACTTTCCTTTCTTCGAATTGGCCAGGCTCTGGCATAACGCTTGAAGCTTGGCGACGACGGTGGAGTGCAGGGGACTGGGGGTGACGGCGTCGGCAGTATGGCGGATGTTGGGGAAGTTGAGCCTAGCCAGATCACCGCGGAGCTGGTAGGCGGCCATGTCGTATGCCAACGCAGCCTCCTCGGCAGTGTCGAAGGTTCCCAGCCAGAGGCGAGTCCGGTTCTTGGGCAACCGGATCTCGGCCACCCACTTGCCCCAGTGGCGCTGCCGCACCCCACGGTAGAGCTTAGTGGGTTTTGACGCAGCGGTGGAGCCAGCGTGCTTCATCAGCTGATGCCGAGGCCCGAGAAAGCTCGCAGCTTGCTGGTGGTGGAGGTGGTGGGGCAACTGCCTCGCTGCAAGTAGGCTTTGCTGCTGCTGGAGAAAGAATTCAGCCTGGATCTGCTGGATTTGAGCAGGAGTGAGGTGGGTGAGCTCGACCGGGCCGGAACCGCCAACCCCAAGACGATCCAAAGCCATGTGGCTTCCCGGGACCAGCTCGGTAACGGACGACGACAGCGAGCATCCATCAAAGGTCGTATTTTTGGAGGAGAAGCAGCCAAAGGAGGGATTTTGATAAGAGTAGTAGTCTAAGCTCGGACTCTGAAGCGAGGAGCTGGAGGGGAGAGAGGAAGCAAGGTATGGAGTAGAAAAAGAGTAAGAGAAGGAAGAGGGAGAGGAGTAATCGAGAGTAGAGGAAGAAGGTGGGGAAAGAGAAGGGGAATGGGAGGAGAAAGAAGCACTTGTCGTAAAAGGCTCAAGTGCTGTCATGAGCTCCTCGTCAAGAAATTCTGCAGAGGCAACCGGAAGTCTATTCTGCATATCTATAGATGCGGCCATACTAAATCAACGAAAAAAACATGAAACAAAACAAAAACAAAAAAATAGAAAAGCTAGAAACAGGCAGAAAACAAGATCTTCAACAATAGATAGAAGAAGAGCTAAAAAGAAATCCCAAATCAAAAATGGCTTCCAGAGGCGTAGTTCAAAAAGCTGACCTCTCTTGGATCCACATAGAAGGGTTGAAAAAACAGAAGAAGAAAACGACCACAGGGCACAGAAAAACAACCCTCCTGGTCGATTAAAATCCAGCGGATCAAAATCAAAAATCCAGAAGAAAAAAGTAATGATCTGTTCTGGATCTCTTTTTTATCGTCTGAAACAACCAAAAAGAGAAGCAAAAGATGAGATTTCTGACTTCCTTCTTCCTACAGAGACAGAAGACTACGGCGAGGGATTCAGAGAGGAGGAGATCAGAGAACAAACCTCGCTTCTTCTTCGGATGGGAATCTCTCGGCCTCACCGAAGAGTGGAAGGGAGATGGAAGAATCGACGGTGGTGGATGGCTCGTCTCTCTTGAAGGGGAAGAAGAAGGGGCGGTGTCAATGGGCTATTTAAAGCAGCCTCCCGTTGGCTCAATTAGTGTTCTAATTACCGTTGTTAATTAAGCTCTTAACTTCACGCGCATCCGCGGCGCGTCACACGACATCACCACGACCACTTGACCTATGACAGAAAGACACGTGCAGAGTAAAACGTACGGCATACACAGACTACCGGGACACGTGAACGGCAGGGATCCTCCTCCAGGTCTACGTGGAAAACGGCAAGTTTTCTGTGGAGTGTTTTTATAGAAACGACCCCTGAACAAAATACAGTAACGTGGAGCAATCCAATAGGTACAAAATATAGTAATTTATAAAATATTATAGGGCGTTTTAAAAAAAGAGTGTGACGTGGAGTACAGGCATTAAAGTCAGCTGATGAGGCCATGCGATCAGGCCATGGATTCAGCTGATCAAGCCAATCGCATGCCGCCCCATTTTCACATTTATTCCATTTTTATTTTAATAATTAATTCGTGCATCGGAAACTCTAGAAAGATTCTCTCTCTCTGTCTATTTTTTTTTACGAATACTTTATCGTATTTAATTCAATAAACAAGGTAATTAATGGATCGTTCACATTATTAAGTTTAATTATATATGTGTTTATCATGGATTTATTTATGGGATATGAAACAGTGGGCTGAAGAAGGTTGTGGATTAATGGAGGAAACATGACATGAGAACAAGTCCGTGGACGATACGCCGCTCTTTTTGACTTGCACTCGAATCATTCGTTACTTTTCCTCTGCTGATCGCCAAATCTGCACGCCGTTAATGAACATTTTCATAATCTTATTCCACTTATTCCTATACAAGGATAATTCGGTAATTTACTGAACGGCATAACTAAAAAAATTCCATATTATTTAAGAGAAATAATTTATAAAGAGAAAAAAATTTAAAAAACACTTAAGAAAATATACATAAAGTGATGGAGCTCACAAAATATGAAACGGTGAGTCTCACTACTATGTGTCTTTCATTGAGAATTTCTTTAAATTTTTTCTTTGAAAAGTATTGATTTTGATTTCAAAACGATTAAAAATTTTGTATCTCCATCGATTAATTTCCTCAAAAATTGACTGTAGGATCTGTCAAGGAAGAGGATAGGTATTTTCAAAATACGATACATGATTTAAATATTATAAAATTAGATATGTAATCAAAATAATATAAAAGTTTATTTATGCGGTTTAGTAAGATGTCGATAATATAATAATTTATGGACTACAACATGCATGAATTGTATGGAGAGGAGAGCAGAGGAGAGGAGCACTTGAACTGAAGAAAACTTTAAGGCAGAAAATTATAAGTAAGATATTATTTTTGATAACTTTTATTGGTGACACTAAATTAAACTCGCAAAGTATTGATGGTCAAACCAAATTGTTTAGATTTTTAATGGAAATATTCAGTCAATAAATCAAAATCACAGCTTCGATCCAGCTCATTAAAGTGGATGGCCAAGTCAACAAGATTGCGAAGCCATGCACATTAATGTTAGGAAAAATATTAATTTTAGCAATTTCAGTTCGTTTCTTTGGACATATTTTTTAATAAAATTCTATTTATTTATTCGAATTATTTTGCAAGTTTGATAAAAACAAAATAGTAGGATGGTTGTAGACGGCATCTTTTTTTTCTCAAATATATAAATTTGATATTTCATATCCACATTCTTGACGGAATGGGAAAGAAAATGACATTTTCTTTGGAATTATAAAAACTAGAATTAATTAATCAGCCATTTTCCAAGAATCGTAAACGTTTTCTACGGGGAGAAAATGATTGTTTCTCCGTTCTTATCAGTTTTTTGAAAATGCAATTTGAATTTTGGTTAGTGTGAAAATACTGTCTGATTTTTTTAATTTAATTTTATTGCGAAACATCTCCTATGCATTAGCAAATGAGTAATTTAGATAATAAAATAAAGGCATGCAAAATGTATATATATTTCATTTTTTAACAATTCATTATATATATACATGCAGTAGCAATCAATCATTAATTACCACTTTGAATTTTTTTTCTCCATTCCAAGCATATAATGGAGACAAGATAATGGTCATGGCCTCATGGGAGAGTGACATGATTGACAATTTTGATCTTTATTTTTAAGGCAAATAAAGTTGAGCTAAAAAAACTCATATTTCATTTTAAACCGGAGGATAATTGGTGCAAATAATTTTTTTTAAATAAATCAAATTTAGATCTCTCTAATAAAAAAATAAACCGAGTTTTTTTTTTACAATAAAAAAAGAGTAATCTTATTTGTGAGAAGAACTATTTTTATAATCGCATTGTGTCACGATAGACTTGATGCAAAAAATATTAAAGATAATATTGATCCATAGAGAAACAACAATAATAAGAGGTCAAAATCATTGTAATTGTATATTTGTATAATAATTGAACACGCTTGACCAATTAACTAGATCTACTCGTCAATATTGTTAAAAGAGTCGAGCATGCGTGTCGACTCAATAATTACGTTGAGCTCATACGGTTTGTCCTATCTCGCTTAACTTTCTTCTTAACTTTGTATTTTTAGTCTAAGGCCTCAATTTTTTTGTTTTCTTTCTAAATAATTTCTTTGTCTCACTTGACTTTATATTTTGTTTGACTTATAGTTGCTCAATTTAATTGGCTCGCTTGACCTGTGATTTGCATAACACTAGCTCTCTCTCTCTCTCTATATATATATTCTACATTTGTTTTAAATTATATATAAAAAAACATATTTTCACTGTGGAAGAACTAGTAGTATGATATATTAATAATCTGGAATTTGTAGGTTTATTCTAATTCCTTACTATTATATATATAAATATATTAATACTTTCCCAACTTTGTATGTATAGGATCCGTGGCGCAATGGTATCAGAAGGTTGCGTGTTCGATTCACGTCGGGTTCAATTTTTAAAATATAGATAAATTAGGTTATTTTTTCGATATTTTAACTGGGCTTCGTTCATGCACCATTACGAAGGCCTATTCTCTATTTGGGCCATAGGCGAAAGCCTAGTCTATCTTCCAATAACTGGATATCGATAGTAGATGATCATGATCTTAGCCAAGTATTTCGTATTTTGATTTCATCAGGTGTAAAATGTATAAATAATAATAAAACAATATTATATTTAAACTCGTCGGGTTTTATAACATAGATATTTTAATTTATAATTTAATCAAAAATTTAAAACTCTCTCAGATAATCTAATAGATTCAGCAAACATAGTAATGAATACATATGAACTCAGTGCTTCTGTCGAATATTTATTCACTCTGATTCTACATCACAAGGCACAATAGAA
>JBBPFQ011015026.1:0-10715 GCA_037974815.1 Kaempferia elegans | reverse complement strand
GGGATGGGGCGTCTTTTTAATATAAAAAAAAATCCCTAAAATATTAATGCTTTTTATTTTTTTCAAAATAATAATAATAATAATAATAACTTTCATGTCCAAGAAATTGGAAAATAACAAAACAGAAAAGAAATATCAATTTGTAATAGTGCTCTCATTATCACTAAATGAATTGTTGACATAATTGTTGAATCCTAAATATAAAATAAAAGGGCAAAATTCATTTGTAAAATCATCAAATGAATGCCTCATGTAATTAATAAGAAAAGCATGTCAGATCACCTTTAGCTACTCAATGCTCACTATATCCTTCTTTATGCTAATTTAACTAAAAGTGCATTTTATCAAAATTAGTTTTTAAGGAAAACCCATGTTAACATCTACTTATAACTTTAGACTTGAAGCAAGAGAATATTCACTCCTTATTTAAACATGGATAAATTGAATTCACATCAAAATATGAACTTGTTTAATTTGAGGTGGGAGAAATCTTCTTAGCCTCAGAAACAAACATTCCCATGCATTATCATTGGAATTAGGATGATCTTTAAGTAAAATAGGATAAAGGTGTGCCTTGGGTAGCAATTAAAATACCATCTCCCAAAAGAACACAAAATATCACTCTACGAAAATTGACATTTAATGTAAAGTTTAAAATTTTCGAAATTGATCATGATCTTTAGATTTTACTCTTAAATCTGTCATTTGTCTTGTCTGCACTCCATCACATGGTGGAAGGCTACATCAGTCGATTGTCTGCTTCATCTGTCTGCCATGCCACACCATCAACTTAAAGTGAAACAAGCAAACTCTATATTTTACACAAAAGTAATAAACTTAATTAACCCAGATGTGAAAAAAAAGTTTACTGGTTCCTTCACGTGTGCCGTGCATCCCAATCCATTCCACTATGTTGTCGAATATCTATTGAGTAATTGGATTATTGACATGGGAGCAAATAGCATATTAGCATTTAACAATTTGGACAAAGTTTGAGTTGTTTCAATTATTTGTTTATGTCATTGCTAGCGATTTTGCCTATTTTCTAGGCAACATCCTCCATGGCTCCATCCTTTTGCCACTCAAATTTAGCTTCCCTGCAGTTCAAATCTAATCTGTCTTTTATCTCACTGATATAGTCTTAGTTTCTTCAAGTTGATGAGCGTCAGAAGAACATTTGGAGTATATTTTCACATTGCGATGCCGAAAACTTACTGCAGAAGAGCAACTTAAGGTTGTGTTAGAAGAGGTGCTTCAGTAGATTCTTCGCCACACGGCCTTGTCTCATTAGCAGAAGCGCTATCTGAACTTTCAGAGTTAAGCAGACAAGCGTGGCCAAGCGATACGACCTACACAGGATGCAGCTAGATCAGAATGTGAGTGATCAACTGTACCTTATGGAAAAATTTCAAGTTGGAATTGCTAGTTCAAATGAAAAATGGAAATATACCAAGGAGACTGAAGCAACAAGGATGCTGAAACCTTTGCAATCAAATGGAGCCTCGCTTGAAATGAAAAGAGCTGGAGGAGCCAGAGGTTGTAGAGAAAGGAATGTAGGTGGACAGATATGAATGACTTATACGGGAAAAAAAAATTGATGTTATGCTGCCTATAAATCTGAAGTCAGTGTTCCACTCACATGTTAGTGGGCTCATTACAATAGGCGAAAGCAAACTTGCAATGGATTGCACACCTGCAATTAGTCCTTGTGCTTTTCCCTGTAATATTATCAACATTCTACCATTCAGCATTGAGCATTGAGCATGAAAAATATATTCCTTTCCTTATAATTTAGAGTGAGATTATTTCGAAAGACAAGTGAGACTGTGTTCCCATTCACCTATTTTTCAATTACTGCATGAATTTGCAAGGTTGTTAACCTTTTTCCATTTCTTTTAACAGGTATAGATTTTGAGATTTCCAACTCTGAAATGGAACTAAGGTTTGGACTTAATTCTCCCGCAAGGACTAGGCTAAAGCAAAAAATTGGCGATAATTTATTCCTCCCCATACAAAACGATGCATACCTTCCAACAATCTAGCTAGTTTACTACCTAGTCAAGGTGTGACAGAAAAAGTTGTATTACGATAAGATCTATACCACTCTAAGATCATCTTTAGCTGCTTATGTAAAACAACCTTTAAGGTATATTGCTCAGGGAGAGTTGCAAGTGTTGTAAGTTTTGGAAGGTGATTAGGTTTCAAAAGTTCTGCAGAGTTGCACTAAGGCTTTGGGAGAGCGTGACTGATCATTATAAATTTGGTAGACACTATCTGAAGTTGTCATATCGATAGTTTTAAGTAACTAACTAGCAACGAAGATTGATGAGGGCGGTACCATAAGCAATTGGCAACGTAATAGAGGCTTAGATAGAAGATGATGAAGAATAAAAAAGACGAGCAAAGAAGAGAAGTTCTGAGGGAACACTGTTAATCTATGCCATAATTCATATACCATGCTGTAACGAAATAACCAATAGAAGCCAGGTAATGCAATTAATATCCAATCAGATAAGAGAAATTAAACTTCGTATCAGCAGGTAATGTAATTTCATGGAATATATTATTTAGCGCGATCGACTTGCTAATGATATATGAATGTCAATGAAACGATGGGTACCTGGTCACTTGAAATAGCCGCCTTTGAAATAACTGCAAAAGTCTGTCAATAAGTAGGTCTCAGCTTAACACTGGTAAAAATGCAAATGAAACTATCTACACAATGTTGAATGACAGCATGACAATTATGATGCTTGCATTAAGTTCTAACGAACATGCTTATTGATATAGCTTATAGAGTTGACATTTTCTTTAGTACATATTGAGTCCAAGTCTCTTATAGGAACAACAAGGCAAGTAACTTACCGATGGTTTAACAAGGACATAGATGACTCCAAATGATGCACTAAGGTATGGAACCTGTACAGATTATGTACCCATAAGTAAATGTATCTTGAACTGTTCATATATACTCTAAGCACTCATAAGTCATAACTACTCTGCCGGTTCATGATTTGGAAAATTGAGAAAGAAAAACATAAGTTGGCATTAATTTTGATGAAAAGCATACCCAACGCGCCCATGCTATGCCATAAAGCACACCCTGCAGAGAGAAATATGCATGAGCACTAGGTATACAAAGAAAGGGTTATAAAAATTTAATAGATTTAGGAATCTGAGAAGATTTACTGACATAAGCTATTGAAGCAATCAAAGCAAGACAGAGGACACCCTTTTCTCCCATAACAGCATTGATAAGAGGAAGAACCAAGATCTATAATAAAAAAAATCAGTCAGTTCACATACCAAACACATTTAAGGTTGTTAAGAAAATACAAATTCATACGACAGTCAATCACTAATAGTTGACTGAATAGAAAATTTTCAACAACCTGTTGTGAAGACTTTTGAATACCTGAATGAATCAATCATTTTAAAGAATTACAGTTACAATATTTCACACAGATGTTTGATTGATATTTGGTGATGTCCAGATATTTATGCATTTACACTGCATTAATAAAAAGTCTCAATTATCTTCCTCGTTTCAAACAAATAATGGAGATCACTAGGAAAGGGAGAGATCTCAAGTCACAACAGTATTAAAATCTCAGCAATCAATTTCATTTTCAAATAACTAGCTTTATGCATTTCATCAAAGAGTAAGACAGGTTGATGCTGAAGTCAAAATTAGTTTGACACACTATAATGCATCCATCAAGATTAAGAAGTTGATTTTCTGGTCAAAGAAATGTTGTTGACATGCTAACCTTATCTTGAAATAGTTGGTTAGTTGTTTGTTTTCTAACAGCAATATGATACATTCGTATATCTCTAATATAATAATACTCTATAGTTTTATACATAGGGAAGTAGACAAAACGTGACTACGTGAGTGTCAGTGTGACAAGTGGATTCTTTCTATATCTAATGTGAAATTTGACATTTGTCAAACAAAAGAAGAGGAGCCTGTATACTAAGAGATAAGAATGATTACAACAGGGGGATTCTTCCTAAATCTACATGTAAAATTTGACTCTTGATAAATAAAAGAAGAGAATCCAGTATACTTACAGATAAGAATGATCACAAACAACAGGAATATATCCATTATGTATGACATAATTTATGAAGGCAGGGAACAAATAAAAGTTATCATAGCACCTGAGAAAATATAGATCCAAAGCTAACCATCAGTAAGATCTCTGAGAACTGGTTTTTGTTGAATCCAAAGGCTGCCTTCAGATAGTACTGCAGATAGAGATAGACTTACGTAAGTTCCCCACATTGGGATTTTGGACACAAGAACCACAATGTTCTCAAAATAAAGAATTCAAGCACATTAAACTATCCAAGAGCCTAAACTAGTAAATTATACAAGAAAGAAAGTGAGATTATACCAGCAAGATGCCACTGATGCCGGACATTCCCAGCTCATAGAAGAAAGAAATTAATGAGATGCACCTGAGAGTTTCACTACAATATTTGTGGATACTCTAATTAGAGAAACAGAACAGTGATCCTCTTTCCACTTAGATACCTATTACAACAAAATTTTGAAATCTAGGCTGCAGAGATATGAAATATGAGAAAATAATAAACTGAAATAGAGAGGTTGCTCTTGAGTGATCTTAAGAAATCAGAGGAAAGACTTAACAGTTATACTAAGGAATGAAAAATCCAAAATTCCTTCAAAAATTAATTGGTCAATTGGTAAAAAACTTACCTATTACAGAAAACAAAAATAATATCTTTCATTGATTTCCAACGTTCTATGAAGACTTTGAGAAAAATGGCTGAACATGATCTGTTATCATTTTGCCTAGGAATTGTCCTGACAGTCTCAATGAGAAATATTGCCATGTACAGTGTTGATGAAACCAACAAACAAATTGACACCTACATAACATCAAACAATAAGATGACACGTGAAAGAGTGAGTTTTCAGCGTTGATAAGGAGCATATTTTATTCAAGTTATCTAGAACATGCCTCAAATATCCACCCTTCAGGTAGAAAGCGGGCCAAGATGTTTCCCAGCACATGTGCAGCAGAGAAAAGCCCAGTAATCCAACCAAATGCTGCAGATCTTTTGCCGACCTCAGTCACATCAGCCTAGATTGATGTGGACATATAAACTTAAGTGATTGTATTCATCAATTGGGTAGGCATATCCTAAAAAAAAAATCATGAATGACAATTTGAAATTTCCTAAAAAGTGGTTTCAGGAGAAAATTTTGAAACACAGTAAAAAATATTTGGTAGAGCATATGCTCTTTTACAGCATTTTTTCCTTAATCAAAGAGGTGATGGCAAAGGTTGCAACACAAAAAGCAGAGTTCCTAAACATATTTGCATCAACTTTATGGAGGCTTCATCAATCTCATGTAATACACATTGAAGAATGTTAAATGTTCATGGAAATCTTTAGCATTTATATGATAATAAATTATAAAATTAAAATGTTAACAGTATATTGTAGGATTAACTAGCAGAACAAGATATGTCAATCTTGCTTAAAACTATCCAAAGGACAGGTAATCCACCAAATTTCTTTTAATACTTATAAAAAGGAGGAGAAAGTCTTACTGCATAAGCAATTGATATGCATAATATGCTTCCTTGACTAACTATGTAGGATATTGTGCGAAGTACAAAGTACCAGTAAACAGCTGCCCTGGAATCATCCCAAGCAAGTATGGCTGAAATTGCAGCATACAAAATGAATGTTACAGAAAAAAACATTAAGTACTTAATGATCTACTTGAAATGCGCTACAATGACTATTTGGAAAGAAAGTAAGATGCAAGATGCATGAGAATTTATCTTTGCTACACTAAGGCATTCTCATGTGCTCCAAAATGAATTTTAATGATAATAACTTCCATTATTGCTCTTTCTGATAATTAAACTATTCTTGTTTTTATTTAATAAGATTATGAAGAGCATATTTTAGAAAAATAAAAAAAAACTTTATTTAAATACTCTTTACTGAAACTGATCATGCCAAATTACATGAACAAAATGACTTTTATATATCACATGAATAACAAAGCTAAGGCTAACTAAGGAATGAAGAATCATACCAAATGGCACTATGGATGTAGAAACAGTAATCAGAAGCAGTGGTTTACGCCCATATTCATCTGCTAGCTGACCCAAGAGGGGAAGAACCACCATTTTAAATATGCCTACAACCTACAAAGACAGTGAAGAATTCCAGTCAAGCAATAGCAAGATCATCATCTTAATTGATCTTTGATGTCTATTGATCTCAAAAGTAACATATTATTGACAGAAATGGCATCACAAGAATTGAAATACATATAGGGGCAGATAAGAAATATCTTACAAAAGAAAATAAGAGAAACAAAAAACCAAAAAAGGAAAAATTAAAATACTCCAGAAATGTAATAAAGTATACATTATCCATGCTCGGAACCAACATTTTCAAACATCCTCTAGTTTCTCACATTCCACATGCACCAATAGGAGGTCATTATTGAAACAAGCTTTGAAGTGACATTAATTGCCACTCTTCCTCATCTCATATATTGGTAAGAGTTGTAGATAGAGAGCCAAACTAATGTAGTGAGTGATGCCCAATTGGATTGAGTGATCTCATATAATAGAAAAAGTGCTCATAGGTAATTGAGCTGATGCAGCATGGAGATTCTTGAGATAGATATATGCCAAGTAGTCGTACTTCTAGGGGCTTTTGCAAACAAAGAAACAATACAAGTATTTGACTAGGGGAGAATGCCATGTAGTTCCTATGAGCACTGCATGAGATGGTAATAGGAACTTAGCATTTCTGTAATGAAAGTGGCTGGCTAAACTGGATTCCTCTATTGAAGAAAAGTTGGCAAGTCAAGCTCAATAGGCAAGCACCTTGGTGTGCATCAATCTCTAGCATACAGTATGCTTCTCAAGGGGTCAAGCATGGAGCAACCAACAAAAAGAACTCTGAACCAGCAATTTAAAGTGGAGATCAAAGGTCTACTATGGATCGCTAGATCTCTTATCTGGTAATTTAGGTTTCTTGCTAGATAAATATCGTAAAAAGAAGCAGACAGGACAGATATGCAGAACAAAACAGTTCATATCTGTAGCTTATACTTGGAAGAACTAGCATCTTTGATATGTTGGACTAACTAGGAAGAACACACACAACAGGAGAGTCATTTCCAAACAGATGATAACTACCATGTGGATGTATCAAACCCTCCTTTTTTGAGAATTACACCAAGCAAAGTATTAGGATGACATGCCCACCAAAATTTTACAAGATGGGAAAGGTTGTCAAAGGTAAGGTCAGCAACTCCCAATTAGTGATAAGCAGGCGGCTCAGTTCCGTCTAACCAGACCTACAAGAATTTTCATTGGTCTCAATCTCTTTATCACATATTTGGAAACCTTGAAGTTGGTGAATAAGTAACACGAGATTGAACCAAGTATGAGAAAAAGAATTCTGCTCCAAGAGTCTATCTTGCTTTTCATCGTGCCAACCATCAATCCATATTTTCCAAGATAGGATTCTAATCATCCTTTAAGATCAACAAATTCACACCTCAGCAGGCATCACAATTGTCACAATACATGGTACCACACCTAAGAGCACATAAAAGACGCTTTATACAAAGATAATAAGAATGGAACAATGGATAACCTTAACTATGGCTCATTAAATGTGAGACGTTTCCAAGGATACCTTCACGAATAGACCAAGACACTCATTCCAAATAGATTTCAGATCCAACTAATCTAGAAGACATGCCTTGAGTACTAAAATGCTAAAATTCTGGTTAAAAAAATTCAAAAAATTGTTCACGGTCAACATTGACTTCCCATCCAGGTGCACATCCTATCAGAAGAACACAGGGGAAGAGACCATTTATTCAATGAAACCTTTTAACAGTTTCCATCAACTTAGAGTAGAATTCAACAGGTCCATTTGTATGGCTAACTGGAGAGAAAACACATAAATCTCTAGCTCTAGGAACTTTGGGAACTGAGATAAAAAAGGGATCAGATGCAATTGCAGAAAAATGGCACATTGAAGGAGTAATTCCCTCAAATAATGAGTCCCTCCTGGATCTTCAAGCTGACTCATGCCCACGGGAATAGAATCATGGAAATATGGCAAATCGCCTACATCAATTATTGTAATACGAGGCTGCATGCAGTTAAAAAGAAGGATATGATAGTTAAGAGAGTGGTGGCTACATCGGTCATAGTTCTTTTGCGACTGGGAAATGGAATTGAGGATGACAAAATCACCAAGATATAAACAAAAATAAAAGTTAAAAAAAAACAATAAACATCTTCCAATCAATATTCTAATTCCCAAATGGAATGATAATGATATGAGGATAACTGGATCACCTAACCTTCAGTAAACTAATATTAAATTGAGTTAATAAACAACTGTTAATTCAATTTCCAGAGACACAAAAAAATCTAGCACGAATTTACTTAAAATCCCAGCTTCTCTGTATAATTCAACGAGAATCGAACAAAGTGCAAAAAAACGAGCCCCTAATTCAGTGGAACGAGCGTAGGAGACATCACCGTCTGTTGGATGCCGGTGATGTAGATGACCACCGCGCAAGACCTCTGGCCAGGGCAAAGGGCTCGGGTGGTGACATCCACCAGTACCGACACCGTCATCTCCTCCGCGATCCAGTGAATGAAGAGAGGCACCAGCAAGTGAAGCAACGGCCGTAAGATCCTAACGTCTCCGACTCCAATCCTCATCCCTCCACCTTATCTCCTCAGATTCCGTCTCCTTTCTCTCCACTTCCACTGCCGGAGAGGAAATCCTCGGCCTGCTTCACTCCGACGGCATCGCCGATGGTTGGCGTTAGCAGAGATTTCTCATCCTTATTTCACGAAGAAGACGATACGATAAGACGATACGATACGAGGGCGTTTCCAAACCCCAGGCTGACTCAGCCATGTCTCGTACATGCCTGACGTGGCGAGCATGACGTGTAAATTTTCGCGATCGCCGTAGACGAGCTCCCGTGACACGACGTCAGCCAAGAAACTTCCCATTGGTGAGTCAGCAAAGGCCGTCGAGTCATCCACGTGGCAAAACGAGGAAGTCGACTAGTCGAGTCATCCACGTGGCAAATGGATGGGTAGCACAAGCGAACCACGTGCCACTTGGTTCAGTTGCTGGCTGTGGATGTGATCGAAGCACAACGACCGCCTACCTCAAGTGCTGACATGGCGGACCGGCATTGGTCTCCCCGATGATATTTATTTTTATCCGAAGACAATTTTCAATTCGATCCCGAATGTTATCATAATTTCACTTTGCCTCTCTCTCGAGCGCTATTCACTTTCTCGCTCCTCCCTCACTCTTTCCACCTTCCTGTTCCTCCGCCCGTAGGCAATTTGAGGCTTCTTCGCTCGCATCTCCGAATCCCACTCGGAACCAGATTGGGATTTCCCGTTAGGTTTCAGGCTCTCCCTTCTTTGTTTCCGTTGAGGAATGCCCCTGTGAATTGTTTGCTAACTGGTTTTGGGCGGGCGATTGGAATGAGGGGATCGGGGAGGAGGTAGAGGGAGCGGACTGAAATTGGAGATAGGAGCTTCAGATCTGAAGCGGATCGGCGGCGCCCTAGACAAGCATTTGGAGAAGTCGCCACAGGGGTATGAACTCGAAGGACAAGGATAGGTTGGCTGTACGCCTGTACCCTCTACCTCGGCCGGGAAGCAGCCAGAGCAACGGTTCTTGTCCAAGAACAAGTGTTCAGATGGTAGCATTTCCCCCCTTCTCTCTCTCTCTCTCTCTCTCTCTCGCTTTTGTTTTTTTGGACAGAATACATTTTTGAGGTTGTCGATCACAAAATGTGTTGTGTTCGTGTATGTGTCGCGAAACTAACTGCACCTTCAGTCTCAAATTATCTTTACATAAAAATATTGAGAATGGTGGCAAAACTCCGATCATTTTTTTGTATATTTTGTTGTCGGCTTGTGATGAGTAGAAGATAATCCCATACTAATAGATTGATTAGATTTCAATTAGTATCCTATCTCAATAACCAAATGAAAAGTTTGATCCTTAGAGTAGTATTATATTCCCAGGATCCAAGTATTCTTTGTTAAAATTTGTCGAGGAGCTTTAATGAATTTTTTTTTATATATATTCTTTTATAGTGCAGTGTTGTTGCTGTGAAAATATTTCTGATTCATGTTTATTATGAAGCTTTCTTTCATGCTCCAAGGACCAGTTAAATACATGATCATTGATCCGGGGTCAATATCCGGTCAGCCAGGAAGCCAGATCAGCTTCCCAAGTCAAGGTAATATCCAAGTCAGCCGGTCGACAAAATTGCCACCTGGGTAGTTTTGAAAGCCAACCAGATCAGTAAGGCCGACCGGTTCAGTAACCGGTCAGACAGTGGCCGACCGGCTCGGTAACCAGATGGACGACCAAATGAAGTAAACAGCATATCCTCCTGAAAGGGCCCGGTCAGACAAGTTGTCTCTCCACAACTCAAATCCATGACCGGTCGGCATGACCCCATCCTATCGGAGGGGAAGACCGATTAGCAACATACCAGAAGACCCGCCTCAATCTCAAGGACCGATCGGCATGAGCTCACTCGGTCGGACGCAAGCCTCACCCAAGGTTAGAGCCGAATAGCCAGAGTGAAGCAGACCGATCGGCAACTCAAGACAAAGGTACTCTGTCGCCTAGCGTAA
>JBBPFQ011014812.1:0-10718 GCA_037974815.1 Kaempferia elegans | reverse complement strand
GTATTTTAGTTAAGGGGTTTTCAGTTTATTAATTTGAGTGACTTCGACGTGACACTTGTGTAAAAAGCCAACATCATAGACCTCATCAAGTAAAATAGGTAAATGAGAAACCTGAGTAAGTGTATTATTTTAAAAAAGGAAAAAAAATTCTCGAAAGCATTACATGATTATGCTCGAAAAATATTCCACACTAAGAAGTAGGAGGATCTCTAAGTTAACTGAAAAACGAGATGTCAGTTAAAAACAGAATTTCTATTGACATGAAGCGTCATTTTTATCCAAAATTTCTGTACACGGACTAAAAAAGTAGTTATTTTTGCTTACCTTCTTGAACCAATAATTTTTGCGCCATGAAACTCTTGAGGCACACCTTGATGATTTGTGACAACAATTACCTGTAACAAACATGACGAAGGCTTTCATTTTCATTGGATTTCTATTAAGCAGATCTTCGTTGTTCATTTAACATATTCATTCTTCCTTGGGTTGAAAGACTAAAATAAGCTCAATGTTTACCATTTGACCTCTATGCTTTGAAATAAATACTCATACAACCCATCAATATAACAGTAAAATAAATAATTTCAGGATAGATTTGGACTAGAAGTATTCACCTCATCTCCCATTTCACGCAAATTTTTGATAAAATTCTGAAAACGGTTCTTATATCCAGAGATATAACTGTCAAACATAAGAAGGAGAGGTAGGTTTATTAAAGCAACATACTAAAAATTCTTAAATCAAACAGTTGCTAAGAAATAGACAAACTAACAAACCAAGATTTGGATCATATGATCAAGGGAAAATTCCTGATTGCAATAAATGATTAACAATCTTATTTGGAGAAGTCTATCCATTTAACTAGACAGAGGTTAGCCTAGTTGTTCACAATAGGCAAGCATCAGACTAGTCTAGCACAATAATTTGTCACTGGTTTGAAAGTCCCAATGTTCCCCATTTCAAAGAAGACGTTAGGCGCGAGTATGATATACATTTTATCAGAGACTACCATTCAAATGGACAGTGAAACTGGGGAAGAAATAGAAGAATGAAAGCCTGGTGGCGACAACTTTATGGCAGAATATCAAATGAAAGCATTCAAGCAAAGTTAAAATTTTATTTTATGAACGGTACATAGAACAGGTTGTAATGTTGAATTAAAAAAGGAAAACAAAGTTATCAAAAGATCAGAAAACACAGAGGCAACTCATCTAAACAAGAATAACCATCCAAACCAATATAACCCACTTCAGGGCCAGAATTCTCCTCCAAAAAAAAAAAAGTGAAAAGCCGTAACCAGTGAATCATCTAAGACGTGGCCAAGTTTTTGTTGTTGAGAAAAAAAGTTATGGCCAAGTTTACCTTGAAAGGAAAAAGATTCAGATCGCCTCAACCCACTTCAAAACTCAAAAAGGGAGATCCTCAATCAAGGAGGAGTGAAACAAAAGCTACCTCAAGCAATCAACCCAATAAGGCAACAACTCAACTAACTATGCGCTGCATCGAGCAAAATCGAATTAAATCAAGCAGAAACGACCCAAATCACCGAGACACGCCACAAATTTACAAAAGATAACAGTTATGGCAACAGGGAAAGAATAAACAAAAAACCATTTACTGAGCTCAAGGCAACGTGATATTAAATCAACTCATTGAATGGCCAGGTGTATCCGAATCAATAAAAGCGCTTCACCAGCACAAAATCCCAATTTTTTTTTTTGTCGTGACCAGCGCATCAAAAAAAGATGTAATTCCTCCAAGCAACAAAGAACCCGATCACTAACGACGCTAATCTTTCTTACATGAACTCAGCGCTAAGCATTAAAAGAGAGAAGCAAACAAACAAAACTATGATAAGTACGACTACCATAGCAAAAAAAATACAGCTTTACTAACTTGAACGGAGAGGGCTCGACGAAGAGAGCAATGCGGCGAGGCTTGGCGTCGGCCTCCAAATCCTGCAGCAGAGGAGGCATCTCCTCCTCCCCCACCAGAGCCTCCTTGATCTCCTCCCTAGTCATCGATCTCTCCACCAGCACCCAACTAAGCTCTCCACCAAACGAAATCACGAATGGAAGCAAGCCACCAGCCACCAGGATCGCAATCTGGAAGTAGAGATTTATACAAAACGAATCAGAGGTGAAGGCATTCAAGCTTGTAATCTTCGCATCATCGATTCTTCGGCAAGAGTATATTCCCGAGGGAAGAACCGCATCACGAATACCGGCAAATTGGGTAACTTTTTCATAACTCTGCTTAGTTTCCTTCGGCGAATTGGAAACTGACACCTGTCCCTCCCGTTAATAATGGAAAATTTTCAATGCCTTCCCCTTTCTTGTCCCAATTCCTTACTTGGTGTTGCGTCACTACTGAACAGTTTTGACACAAATCAGACGCGGCCACGTATTAGACACGAGTTCCACTACGACTTCCGACCGGATGGGGCGGGTGTGGTTTTGGCGTTCCACCCACGGTTCAGGTTCAGGTTCAAAGACAGCTAGTTCGATCTGTTATGGACCCACGACCACCCATGTTAAAATATTGTTTTTTAAAATTAAAATTTAAAATTAAAAGGGTAAATGCTTATATAATATAGTTTTTGTTTTGAAAAAATTATTCATTTCATGGCCTACTTATGGATCCGTGTAACACCAAACATAGTGACCTCTTGTTTTTATTCAAAACTCTATAGATTCACAATCAATCATGCTCATTCTAGGGTGGTAGAAAAGTGAAATCGTGCTCCTCTGTTACCTTAGTATACATTCTGAAAATGGATAAATCACTGGCCTTATTCAACTTTAATTGAACAACTTTCTTAGACATGGACACGAGGTAATCTGAAACAATATTTACACATGTCAAGGATCAAACCATGCCTCACTGATGGGCCAGTCCTATCCACGTACCAACTAGGGTATATCCGTGGAGGCCAATAATGCTCATTCTCACAAGAAGAGTTTATTTCTAATAGATCAACAGTGAGGTGGAGAAGCATTGCAACAGTGTATCTCATAGATCAAAGGATATGAACATCCACCTATTCAAATCTCGTGCGCATTCATCATCGAGCAGCCTTCATCATCTGTCGCGCAGAGACTAAACTCAATTCCCGGACTTTGGCTGTGAAGTCTTGAAAGTTATCTTGGAAGAACTCTGAAGGGATGGAAGCAGGGCAGTACTTCTTGGCAACAAACTTGTACTGGAAGAACAACAAATCAACATTGCTGCAGGGCAACTGAGAATTGAAACGAGGTTTTGAGACCAAATTATTTACCTTGTGCTGACTGTACTTTTCTCTAATAGCAGGCAAGTTGTTCCCTGCACTAGTGCAGACTAGTCGGTGTAATGCCTCAACGCAGTCTGCAAGGTCTGAAGGTTTATATAGTGTGTAATGGCTCAGCGTGGCATTCTGCACCAACCACAATGTAACTAATCTTAGATAAGAACATCATGATGTTCAGAGTATTTCTCTTTAGTAAAATTCTGAGAAAACTGTTGCATGAATCAGTACCCAAGGTTTTTTTGCTGGTTGCAATATGAACTTGGCCAAAAAGACAGCAGAAGATGCTATCAGTGATGAGGCATAGCGAAGCATAGAGTAGTCGAGTAATGAGAGCTCTGCAACATAACTGGCTAGAAACTCAAGTTGCAACAGAGGCAGCTGGAAAAACAAATATGACAATGAACTCTTCATTTCGATGTAGAAACTAAAAAGATAACATTCGCAAACAATGTAGTTACCTGATTGGATGCTTGAGCAGCTCGAACAAATCTCCTTTTCATTTGCACATCAGGCATGAAAATAAGCAACTTATTCACAAACATTTAAGAGCTAATACAATGGTCTTAGTATTACCTCAAGAAGCACTTGGTAGTAGGGACTGTCATTTCAAATTTCAAGTAATTCAACACTTCCGATTCCATTCGCAAAACCTGAGCACCAAGTTGTGAATGGGCAGCCCAAACATGCAACACAGAATCGTAAATTGGAGTTACAAAGACATCCACCTCATCCTTTGAATAGGAATTGTCAGTCATACAGCAGAAATCTTCCACTTGTGGGGCACTTATCTCCTCATATTTTCTGTTGACACCAAGTTCAAATTATTATGAACAAAATAAGTCTAAATTCCCATAACATTATCGAATAGTTCTTACGCTGCAATTAGCATACACGCAACACCAAGAAGTTGCAATCGTTCTCGGTTTATTTCATTTCCAGAAAGATATCTGTCAATGTAATTAACAGAGAGATATAGTGTATCAGGGACCAGATGATACTCTTCTGCAACCTGTAGTCAAATGGGATTAGAAATTAGTCAACCAAAATTGGAAAACAAAAATACCATCAGAAAGGGAGTGATTTGGAGCAAACATACCTCTACAAGCCAATCTATCAGAATGGAACGCATGTTTGCATTTATATCCTTCTGAATTGTTTCCATGAAATCTATCAAAGGTCTTTTCTTATTCTGTAGGAAAAAATTGTGCTGCATTATCCAGTAGAAAGAAAAAGGTGCTTACTTAAAGCAAATGTTATTTTGATAACAAGTCCAGACTAAGGAACTTAGTGTGAGGTCTAGGAACATTAATCTGAATAATGGCGAATACATAATTGACTCAAAGAACATTGAAAATAATTATCATACCTTGCAGTCCATAGTTATAATGTTTGTCATGCTAGATTATTGTTGCTATATAAACATTTTAAATGGTTTCCTTTCAGCAGAACAATAGCATGAAACAAGCAACTTGTTCCATATAAGTGTAATTGCCAATCTGACAAACAGTAAGGCATAGGAATTACTAGTTTGTAATATAATCTTCCACTTAGTTTAATCACACAAACTGAAATTATAAACAAAACAAGCATTAGGCTTAGCATTTAAAGATAAAAATATTTCATCAAGTTAAAGGGCTTCAGCCTAACCGAAGGCAATTGATGATTGATCTAGCTTATAGACAGTTCAAATACAAAGGCAAAGCTGCAGTCCGACATTAACTGAATAGCTACGTTACTTCATTATCAAGGACAGGATTAAGGAAACTACTGAAAAGGAAATAGTATAGTTTGCATTTCACAGATCGAAGAAGAAAATGTTTGATGCAAGTGCTATACAATCAACCCACTTTATCAATGATCACAATTGTCTTCAACTTGAGAAGTAAATTTACATGAACGTCATAACTTCAAGACCAAAGGCAAGCAAGCTAGGTATGTTAAAAAATCTTTTTCCTTCGACATATACCTGTATAAATCTTAGCAGAAATATTGATTATTTGGACGCTTCTTTCACTATATATATCCTGTAAAGCTTAGTACCTTATACTCTGGCAATCCAATGAACAAATTACACACTCAGGATTGAAAATTAAAAGCCTTCATTCATTAATATTAAATTTTAGAACTAAACCAGAGAATTATCAAGGAAAATCATAACAAATCTGCAGGGTGTATATCATACATAACCAAGATCAACATCAGCGGTCTAACGTACCAAAATATCATTAGTAATCAATAAGGAACAATAATGTCCAGAAGATATGTATATATCATTAATTATTGAAAATATTTGGAAACATCAAAGAGGATAAAAAACAACAGAATAAAAACAATAAATAACAAAGAGGAATATATCGCCTCAGCTTTCTGTAAATGTTGGTAGATATCACAAGCAAGTGTAGTGCAAAATTGAGGATCATTGTGGTTTGTATCAACTTCCACAATTTCAACTTCCATCACCATAGAACCATTACTCTTTGATTTTGACTCTGATACATATTATCAACAATATCAATAGACAAATTAAACAAAACCTGGATAAAGATTGATTTCTAAACTACTTGGTTTCAAAACTCCAAAAAAGTAGAGCTTTACTAAAATAAATAAATAAATAGCAGGTGATTCCATTTCATAGAATCTTGAACCTTAAATAAGGAGCATTAAAACATAATTGGAGAATTCAACTAATCAAAATGCACCTGCTATAGCTACATGCTTAGAGATGTTTAGATCCTCATTTGCTTGCCTCTCCAAAGAAGTTGTAGCCTGAGAATCTCCATTGTTTATATACTCAAATTCAGGGCTTTGAATTGAGTTGCATGTGGACATTGATGAAACAGAATCCCCAGAAAAGTTAGGTGACTTGAGGGCAGTGCAAGGTACTAGCCAGCTAACAACTGCAGGTTTAGACACACTGCTGTGTGGCAGGGAACTTTTGTTGCCAGATACAATAGCATTTGGTTTGATAGTGGCTGAAAGAACTGAAGAGGTTTGACTCAATCTTGAATCACAATAAGTAGTGCAAGACCCCTTCTTGACCCTTGAAATTGATTTTGTAGCATTGGTCTGCTTATGCATAGCCACGATAAAATTGATTAGCTATTTCCTAAGAAACGTGTGGACAAAGAAAATATGACAAAAATATTACGCTCATGCTCAATCATTGAAAGCAAGCACAATAGTAATTAGTGATCAACTAGAGATATAGAAGAAAAATAAAGAAGAATGGCATTTCCAAGCAATGTAACTGAAACTAGAAACATCTTAAGTCACAATAGACTTTTGATTAAAAAATTTAGATCAAGAAGCAAAGAAATAATAAAAAGAGAGTAACATGTAAAAAAAAAAGGTGATCATGCACAGTCAAATATTCCTCCACCAAAAAGATAATGCAATAACTCATTTAATATTTTAGTTAGCCAATATATGCAGTTTCTGCAGCATTAGAGGATCCCAAGATATGTTCAGAGTATGTAATTTGTACTTATCACGGAGTATGTAATTTAATTGTGAAAAACATTCTTTAGGGGGAAAAAAGCCATCAATGTTTCAAGTCTTGTATTTTTGCACATTAAAGTCAAATTTCGAACAAACTTTTTTGCTCATATAGATTAGAACTAATACTGGCTTTATCTTTGATTTTTTTAAACAATATATAGTACGTGTTACATCATGCAAAAATTAATGGAATACAAGATGAACCTAAGAACAATTTTGAAAAGTCATATTTCATAATTCTTGTTCAAAATGACATGCTAAACTAGTATCGTATGTAAAAGTTATTAAACAGAAATTTTCAAAACGAATAAAACATTAAAAAAAAAACTACAGCATCACTATATTGACCATGGTCAACAATACTAAATTACGAAATTCTTGATGTTGAAGAAAAAAATCACTTGATAAAAACTCAAGACGAAACGTGAAGATTCCGCTCAAAGACCACATCTTTTTTCCCCAACAAGTTGAAAGGAAAAGAAATAATAATAAAAAAAGAGAGAGCGAGAAGAAAGCCAGAAGAAAGTATATACCCACATTGGCCCCCTTATCGCCTACTAGCCTACGAGTACCGTGTAACACATTGCTCTGTTTGCTGATATCCCGAAGAGCGACCCTCTTCTTCCCCTGCGCCGCTCTGGCAGCCGGCAACTTGGCGACAACCTCCATTGCCTCTGTCCTCTTCGACGGGGTCATCGCTACCGACGTAGAAGACGAAACGGACGACCGGCGATTCATCTTCCGGAACCTCACGACAGCTCTATTCTTACAACAACAGAAGCCGCCAATATCAAGCAACAAGGATAGGGAGAGCAAGGAAGGATCGATCACCAGATCATTCGGAAACCTAATCTTGAGTGTTTAGGGTTTGGAGGGAGGGAGTCGGAAAGTCGTACCAGTTTCCTTCTCCGTCTGGTGGATAAAATGAGAAGGGCGAGAATAAGAACACGAAGAGGTTTTATTATTATTATTATTATTATTATTTTGGAGGAAAAGAGTGAGTTTGAACAAAGATAGATCTCAACCGCCCATCTGATCAAAGAATTTTAGTTAACGCATTAATAATGAACTTTCATTTTTTAAATATATTTTTATGTGAAAAAATAGGAAATTTTTATTTGGGCAGAAATCACGAAGGTAAATTTTTTATTTTAATATCAGTGAAAATTACTCGTCAAAAAAAATCTTTCACTTAACAATTGCTTTAGTAATTCAGACGTTTATGCATAAATTTGATATTCGATTCAATAAAGCTAGGCAATAAAAATATTGAATAATTTTGTAGATTTTTCTATATTCATAATATGTTAAAAATAATGAAATAGTATAAATTTCAAGAACAAATAAAAATTTAATATAAATTCTAAGAACAAAAACGTTGATAGTTGAACTCCATTAAAAGTCTAAACAATGTTCATGAAAATGTTCATAAACAAGCGAGCTAAATAAATTTTTTAGTAAATAAGTAAACACATAAATTTGAACACAACTAAGCTTGACTTGACATATTTATGCCGCCAACGATTTTGATCAAAACTACCACGATAATATTAGAATAAGGGAATTTTTGGGGTACCCTTTGGATATGTTTGAATTATTAGATAGATTTGTTAATTGTTTCATGGATATTAGAAAACAAGATGGAATTTCTTCTGCAAACGCCCCATTCGATCCCCTTGACAAACAAGGAACCATAAACTAGAATCCAAATCAAAACATTAGACGCAATGGATTGAATGATGCATCACAGTTCAAGTAGTATCTCTTCTCGGCAGGCAGACAAACATGGAAGAGTAAATGAAATCGTAAGATCTACAAATGAACTATTATCTACCATGAACCCCCTCAATCGCGAGCGGTAGGGCTTCTAGCGACTCCTACGTGCTCCGTGTAAGAAAACTTCTTGCCGTCCTTCTTCACTTCAGGGGGCGTCTTCGCATGTCCCGTATTTGGACATTTGGTGGTTGGACCCTTAGCGAGAGAATCCGCGTAAAGAACATCATCGATTCGTGAAATCAACATGAAGGATAAGCTTTCCAAGATCCTCGAGTAGCTCTCTTGGATCGACAGTCCTACATCCTGAAGAAATCGATCAGAACCAACACTAGCTAGGAACATTTTCATACATTTTTTTTTGAATTACTTTGTTGTATTGGATCTTGCTTACATCGAGTGCCGATTGAGGGATGCCGGGAAACCTTTGCTTGATGAGAATCAAGATTATCTCAGCTCTCTCTTCGAACAGCTCCCTCTTCTCCAAACTGACTGCCGAAGCCCACGACGGCTTGCCTTCTTTCTCGTGCATTTTCCTCTTCCATATCACAGCCGAGGCCTCGATTCTGTTTTTCAGGTCAAGAATCTTGTGCTCCGTCGACAAGTCCATCGTTCTGAGGAATTCTTCAGGGTCGAAGACATCGTCTGTGATGCTTTTGTATATCGCATCTCCTAGGCTTTCCCTCCCATTCTACGACATGATGTTAAAAACCAAATTGTTTCAGAACTCATTTTGAAATGAATGTAGGATCACGCCGTAAACGAATCGCTTCACCTTAGGAAGAGATTCGATATAGGCTTCGGGCACCGCCATCTCCATGAGAACTTGAGCATTGATTGCCATGGCTGCCTTGTGTACCTGTGTAGCTGAATCCTTCCGTAACTGAATCCATCTCCTGGATGACTCTGAGAGTCCACCGAGAGGTACTCTCACCGTAGGAAGCCACCATTTATCGCCGTCCCTCCGTGCACTTCCCTTCTCCGATTCATCTGCATCTCTTGAGACATACCAAAACATGTTCTGGTCCTTGAAGTCGTCAAGGGAGCCCTGAGAGGCAGAGAACTTAGAATTGTAAGCTTAGAACAATCCATTCTACCAGAGATTGTAGGAGAATTCTTATTACAATGAGCAGAGCGTCTAGCTTGCGAAGCGCGGGGATGTTCATTTGAAGATCTCGGCGTTGCTGAGTTATCATAATCTGCAGTTGGAGTTGAAGAACAAATGAGCTAAACTTGCATGAACGATCGATTGATCGATGAATTTGAAACAGAGTCTTATATGACCTCTATGGTAGCTCCATCCTCTGATGTCTGCCTGGAAGGAACAAACTCGACAATGTGATCAGTAACAGATAGAAGCCAGTCGATCTCCCTCCTCCACCTCGCTTTCCTTTCAGCAGACATCGGCTCTAACCGCGAATGTTCGCCGAAAATGGAAGCTGTTTGATCCAGAGAAGCATGACAGAATACGTTACTTCTTCTGTTTGCAAGAAATCTTTTGCATAATGGTGATCGAGGGAACAGGAAAGCACCGGCGAGGTTGGTGATGGCGTTGGACAGAGCAAGAGACGATGGAACTCCTTTACCGCAACCGGACATGTCCTCGCCAAGCAGCAGCTTTGCGTATCTGTCCTTGAACAGTTCGATTTCTGAACGAAAGAAGCAATGGAAACAGATATTTGATCGTCGGCGATTCAGCTTGATCGGGGCTTTGAGGCTTACCAGAAGGCGTTTCATCTCCGATCTGCGGCGGCTTGGGGAGGCGGCCGGCGGCGGACTCCCCCTGGTCGTGGAAGAGGACGTCGTAGTCGTCGTCGTCGTAAGCCGGGACATCCCAGCGAGCGTCCTCCAGAATCGGACTGTCCGCCTGCCGCACAGCGGCGTTGCACCCCTCGTCGCGCTCCTCGTCGTAGGGCTTCCCGGCGCAGTGCCCCCGTTTGAGGAACCGCACCATCAGCAGGCTCAGCGTGCGGACCCTGGTCCAGAGATGCCGGGGGCGCACCAGCTCATCTCCGCTTCTCCGGGAGATCAGAGGCTGGAGGAGAGGGGAGCACGCCGGTCGCCTCCGGTGCGGAATTTTGACGGATTGCTGAAAACCCTAAAATCCGATATCATAGACGCCTAACGGAAGCCAGAGATTGCAACTTGCCGACTCAAAACA
>JBBPFQ011014702.1:0-10719 GCA_037974815.1 Kaempferia elegans | reverse complement strand
AGTAAATCTAGGAAGCATAGAGGTCCACAACCTAAACATTCTAATATCACTTGTAATTTGAGCACTGTAGGCATTCAAAAATATATTATGTGAGAATCGGACTCTCGCCGTTGGGTGTTTTCTGCTTAGTTGCTGACTATGTCTTATCCTAGGGACAACAATTTATGCTCATATTTCTACAAAATGTCATATGCTAGCTCTGAGTGTCCCATACAGTCAAATCAATAATCATCTATAAAGAGATAAATTAAAAGATTAAACAGACAACCATATTGGAGGGTATTCATGTTGATTTTATTAGAAATCGATTCTTGTCAATTTTTATAAATATATGACAATCAACTCAGCTATGCCTTGGATAACTATTTACGCTCATAAGATTACAAATGTGATTTAATTCTAACTTTTTTTTAAATTATCTTGTAAACGATATCTAAATTTTTTATAACATAAATATACCACGACTTGTATGCACACACAAAGTGTAGAAATGGATTAATATATACAAGATTTTTTTTTTAATTTTATAATCGATATGAAACATTGCTCGTAATTAAAATAATATGACAAGATTATATATTTTTAATTTTTTACCAACTAAATATAATAAACTAATGGATATAACTCATTGGACTAAAAGAGTATTTAATTCTGATGAATATGATCGTCTACTTATAATAATAAAAAAGTATTTAATTATCATGGTCGGTGTCCAAAAATATAATTAAACTTTCGAACAACCTTAGTCTCAGTCCTCAGGATGTCAAACAAAGCCAATTAATTAATTCATTATTATCAATTATCTCTTTTACAACCGGATCAACAAAGGTAACCTACGTTTTATTAACGTTATGGTCACCTGGAGCCCACTGTGGCTCATCCAGTCACCAATCGAGTAGGAAATGGGAACAGAAACATCGCACATGAGAAGACGTTTCGAACCTCGAAACCGTTCATTAAGAAACGTCGATGCACGTGCACGGTTGCACGATTTTCCTTCAAAGCTGCACCTCCGTTTTCTACCACTAGATCATCGATCGACTGGCTCCGCGCGAGGTAGAAAATGGGGTTCTTTAACAAGGGGTGGATCGTGTATTTCGATCAGATGATTTCCAGTGGCAACGCCAGATTTAGAAATCTACCCAGGACCCCATCTTGTCGGGCACGGAATATGGACCGTCAGATTAGGGATTGTGAAGAATGGACGATCAAGATGAATCCAACGAAAGGGTCGTGCTGACTGGTGAAAGCCGGTAAACGATGATCGCCGAGGCGGTTGCAGCCGGTCATCAATCGCCTCCCCCGCGAGTTCCCGCGACCTATAAGAGGAGGAGCCGCTCGCCGGCGGCGTAGCGCCGCAAGAAAGGGGACCGCGAGGAGGAGGGGCGAAGAAGAAGTGAGCTCGTTGCATCTGTTGATTCCTGCAGGTTTTTTCTCTCGTTGGTCGATGCCGGCTCGGATTCGAAGGGTAAGCGCCTTTGCTTGCCGATTCATTTGCCTTCCTTTCCGGCTCCGCTATCTCTTTCTGCTTTCTCTTCCTCGTAATTTTCAACCTATTACTTGATCGTTTGTGAGAGTATCAATTTTTTGTGACTTGATTCCATATAGGAATCTTGCAGTTTCGCTCGGCCGAATTGTTGCGAAACGTTGTGATTAGGTGATTTCGAGATCAGTTGTGACTTTGCCCTATCACTTTCACTAAACCTCGGAGAAATTAGGATTTATGTTCTCCTTCTCCTGATCTCTTAATACTAGCTTTATTCGTTCCCTGTAAATACGATTGCAGTTTTTAATGTTTCGATCTCTCTTGACAGTGACAAAGGAGATATTTTATTTGATCCTCATAGCTGCTTATCTACATTTCGAGTTAACTTCTTCCGGATCATTTCTTTGGAGTTGAGAATGGAATTGAAAGGCAAAAGTGCAAGTTTTGTTGAATAAGTGGTGTTTAGGTTTCAAAAGTTCTCCTTTTAAGGTTGTTTATAAGATGGCTGGCTCACTGTAGGTACGTGGATCCTCTTTGCTATATAGTGTTATCTTCTCTTCAGATTTGTCGAGGCCAACTAGGCTCCTTTGTTAGCTTTGTCAGAGCGATGGTGGTCAGAGTTCAGACACTTTGATCCCCATGTCAGGGAATGGTTGTTCCGATCTCGGACTTGCCTCTGGTGACATGAACCAGATACCTAACAGCGCTGGAAAATCATCGGGTCCAAATATTGGTGCGAATTCCCTTGTCACGGATGCCAATTCGGCTCTCTGTAGCTCTCAGTTGCAACGATGCACCAGCTTTAATAACGAGACATATACACGGCTTCCTACCTCTCCCATTTCCTTCTCCTCCAACTTTTCAGGTTCTTCAGTGATGGATGGTTGCTCAACTGCGCAGCAAAATCTTTCCCTAGCACAGATGCAAAAGCAAGGGCTGTCAGGAGCAACATCTCAGTTAACGCAACAGGACCTTGGAAGTTTTATGAATGCCCAAAAGAAACCACGAATTGATGGAAGGCATGAGGATGTCTTGCAGCGACAGTCTATACAACAGCTTTTCCCGAGACATGAGCCCATTCAAGCACATGGTCAACAGAACATGCAGCAGGCCATTTTTCAACACCAGAGATTATTGCAACAGCAACGGCACCAGCAGCAACAGCAGATAATGCAATCCTTCTCTCAGATGCAGCGAGTCCCTATGAGAAACTTGCAGCAACAACATCTGCAGCCTCAGGCTTTTCAATTAGCTAATCCTGTTAAACAGGCAATCGATAATGGAATATGTTACCGTAAGCTTATGCAATACTTGTATCACAAAAGACATCGGCCACATGTGAGTTTATTCTTTATTTTTTATCACAATCTAGTAGCTTCCTAAGATTAATCTCATTTCATTTTTGTGTAATCTAAACTGTTTTAGTCCTTTTGTTTGTTTATAGGACAACACAATTTTATATTGGAGGAAGTTTGTGTCTGAGTATTTTGCACCTCAAGCCAAGAAAAGATGGTGTTTGTCCTTGTATGAAAATATTGGTAATCATGCTCTTGGTATTTTCCCACAATTGGCTATTGTAAGTGGTTGTTATAGTTCTTTCAGTTGCTTCTTATTTTGACCCTTTATTCTGCATAATTAATTAGAAATAATATTTAATTTGCATTTATCTATTTGGGCCATAAATGCAACTTCTCTGTTATATGGGAAGGATGAATGCTAGTTATAAACTTATAATGAATATCTGGTCTTGAAATTAGGAGGTGGAACTAAATTTGGTTTCTGTTTATTTGACAGTTTATTTCTAGTGGAAGATATATTGTGATGCATGTGGATAGTTTATGTTCTTAATTTTTTGAAGTTCATGCTCCCTTCCTGGAAAGACAATAAAATAAATACTTGTTAGGTTTAGGTAAGATAATATTTTGTGGATAAACCTTATAGGTAGTCACATCAATATGTTTGTTATGTCTTGTTTCCTCAAGATTCGTGTATCCACTAAACAAATTTAAGTTTGTCTCTGACAGTATAAAAGAAGAATCTAAGTAGTCTCAGCTAGATTTTGTCCTGATGTATTGCCATTATTATTTAATTTCTTTCCATGGTTATTCAACATGTTAGCAATTTCAGAACTACTTGTTTTTACTTGAGCCTGGTCATTGGTATGGTCTGCATCTCTGGAAGTTGCTGAAAAATAGATTAAAATCATCCAGTTTAACATGCAAGCTTAGATTATGGCAATGCAGTTGGTTTCCTATTATTCTTCATCAATTACTGTGTGCGCATTCTTTGGTTAATGCAGGATGCATGGCAATGTGACATGTGCGCCTCCAAGTCTAGAAAGGGATTTGGTTAGTAAAATTATCTCTATAGTTATCTTTGGTCATTAGGTTAATGCAGAAGTCTGATTGATTTTAGATAAATCAATCTATGATAAATGACACTGTTTCCATATATTTCTTACATATATGCATGCATTAGCAATATGCTTTTTCTTGCCTGTTTTTCCTATATATGTGATAACATTCGTCATGATTGAACGAAAGATTTATAGACATTTGAGCCAAGTGCTGTAGTATCCTGTTCCTTTGCTGGATGAACAAAGAAGCAAGGAATATAGAGCTAATATTGGTGTGCTGATAGTATCTATATTTCATGGCATTACCCCAAGTATCTCAGGACTATAGGGACCTTTATGGAATAGTTTAAACTTTTAAATGATTACTTCACTGAAACAAGCTTGATTTCGGTTGCCATTATCTTTCACTGATTCTATGGTAAAGCCTAAGAATTCTATTTTCTACAATATTCCAATTGGTTAGTAAACTCCAATATTGATGACCTACTAGTTCAGCTAAATTAAATCTCATATCATTTTAGCCCCAATCACTAACATCATTATCACTCAATGGAATAATGAAACTTGAGTGGTGAAATGAAATTTCCCTTAACTCAAATTGGTTTTTGCATAAATATCTAGGTCTTGTCAAGTTGGAATCTCACCCAATCATCTACTAGAGACATGCGACAATGGATCCTATTCAATATGAGTTTGAACTTAATTGCCTTTATGTAATATCAACTAACAACTGTGTAAAGTTTGTAATTGGAAATTTGGAACCTCAATTTTGTTAACTACCAAAGATCCAAGGTGAAGTTCCTAAAGTTTGACCGTTTATTACAGGGATCTAATTCTGACAGTAAGAAGGGTTCTTGCCTTACAGTTTAGAATGTAGAATTCAGGATGAATCTAAGATACAATGTTGTTAGGGTTCCTGTAATGCATCCTTGAACTATTTGAAGACTTTCATTTAAAGGTGTTTTTATCAGCTTCTTTGATTCTCCAATCTCAAAACCAGATTTGCTTGAATTGAAGAAAAAAATGGAAAATTACAAATGGGTTAAGGAAAATTATATGTCCTAAGTCATTCATTGAGAAAGACAACTTTTCTATCCGGAACTTAATTTGCATCAATGGTAGTGACAGGCAAACAGAAGTTCAGCACAAGCTTCATGCATACTATTGGCATGTTGCTAATTGGCGCAAGTAAATGTTGTAATGGCAAACACATGGATAAACACCACATTTAGTAACAAGATAATAGTATGCAAAATGTTGTAATGCCAAACCCATGAATAAATATCACCTCAGTGGTGGTGCTAACAACTATTTCTATTGTCATTCCAAAAGTTTCACCATTTTTTAGTGTCTGTGCCATTTGTTTTCTTCTATTTCTGCAATCCTATTAACACATCATGCCAACCATAGTCCCACCAAATTGAGTATAACATTCTCTATATTACAGCAAATTGGTGTTAATTCTGGAACCCTTAAGCTCATATTTGTTGGTACCTGAAATTTGTCTTGAATTGTTAAGCTAAAAACTACAGTTAGTTTTTCTAACTGGAAGTTTTGTGACTATTATTAGTGGTATATGTATCAATAGCGATATTCTATAAAATTCACTAGAATCACAATGGTCCTAATTTAGACTGTCTGCACAAATTTGTGTTGTTTTCCAGAGGCTACTTTTGAAGTACTTCCTCGACTTTTTCAAATCAAATTTGATGGTGGAGTTATTGATGAGAATTTGTTTCTTGATATGCCACATGAGGGCCGGTTGCCTTCTGGAATTATGGTATTGAAGTTTGAGAAAGCTGTTGAAGAGACTGTTTATGAACATCTACATACTATTCGTGAAGGACAGCTTCGTATATTATTTACACCAGAACTGAAGGTTTTAAACTAAATGGGCTTAAGTCTCTTCCTTGAATTGATTGATTGCCTCTTAGATGTAATTTTCTCCATCGTTAATGTTACAATTTTACTCTGCTACAGATATTATTATGGGAATTTTGTAGTCGACGTCATGAAGAGTTTCTTTCTCGTAGGTTGCTAGCACCTCAGGTATTTGATTCGCTTAACTATTTTATTGTATTGCTAAAAATAGAATGAAATTCCTAAGGGTGTGTTTGATTCAAGTTATCATGCATAACCTTAGTTTTGTGATTACCTGATAATCACATAACTAAGGTTATGGAGAATAAAACATAATCTAATGTTATTTGGTTCAACTTAGGTAATGCTATAATCTAATTTAACATATTACTGATTCACCCTTACTTCCTCTTCTCCTTGTGATTTTCACCTGATCACCCGAACCATAGCATCCGCAGAGTAGGAGGAAGAGGAAGCATACGCCTTCACTCCCATCTCCACCGCTCTGCTCGTGAAAGAGAAATCCGAGTGCTTAACCAATCTAGTGCTCTTAGAGCTCCATCTAATTCTATTGTCTTCCATGCACTATCTCTCAGCCAGCCCAGCCATGACATGTTCTCACTAAAAAAATCTGCAATATTGCTTACACCAGACAACAATGACACCTCTGATATATCACCCTTTGTCGGCAATATGGTAGAGACTAACTCGTTAACCATAGTTCTTTTTTTGTCAAGGTAGAAACTAAGCCCGCTTTCAAATTGTGCGAGTATCTCATGTGTAACTCCTTTGGCTTCAAGTCTCTGCAAAAAATATCATGTCGAATAAGAAAATAAACACATCCTAACAAGAAATCAAAATCAATTTAGGAGGAAAACTTTGCGTCAAATTGTTTCATCGTGGACAAAGCATACAAGAAGACTGGCAACTCGATTGAGTCTTTTGCCCTAGAAAAGTAAAGAAAACATCTGAACGAAGAATACACATAAAAGTTATTTACATGTGTTTAAAATAAATAAAGCTAAAAAAAAATTAGGCATTTAGTCAAGCTTCTTATTGATCTTTGTCAGAAACCAAAACTAACAAAGAGGAATTGCCAAAAGTGTCAAGAAACGAACAGAAAATGAGAACAGAGAAAACCATGCCAGGACGATGCGATCTCTGCGGAGAAGACGGGGATACCCGCCCTGTGTGGAATCAAGCTCCATGCCAGCAATGATGCGAAGCCAATTCCCGCAACTCCAGGGGTGCGATGGCGAGCTTCCCTCTCGCGGGTGGTGTAAATGAGAGGAAGGCCGAGAACGGAGGATAACAACCCCTAATCAAGATCAGATGAACCCAGCTATGATGAAATTGCGAGAAGAATTGACATTTATGGATTTACTCCTAGATACTCACAAGTATGATCGATAGGTGAACAATAAAAAAATCAGGCGCTTACGAAGCAAATTTGTTCTCAACACGAGAGGGAGTCGAGGTCGAGAGCGTCGAGCTGTTCCTCGTATCGTCCCAGCCCACATGAAGAGTGCTCCTCCGTCCGACGCAGCAGCTCCATGTTGAAGGCAATTTTAGAGAGAAAAAATTGTTAACCCTAGAATCGTGAAAAACGCCTACACTTCTAAGGTTTTCTGATTCCAGGTTATATTTCCAAATTTATGATGTTGTAGGAATCAATCATTATTAGGAATCACTCATTATTAGTAATCACTCATTATCTAAACTAAACAAGATTTTTATTGATAACCTACTAAGGTTATCAACGATAACCCCCAACCAAACACACCCTAAGAGTAATAGAAAAATAGCGCTTGCTCATAAGATAAAATGACTATTTATGAACAATTAGTAATGTTTAATAGATGATTAAATAATAGGATGAGGCTGATTTCATAGTTAGCTAGCTGGTTTGTTAAAGAAAAAGGTGAGAGGTAGGTGGGGATTTGGAAACTCCACTTAACAACAGTCAATTGTGATTTAATAGGTGATACTAATGATATTCCATCACGAACTCAAGGATGGATATCTCCATGTTGTTAAATCCCAATTAATTGGGGCATGTGTTTTGTTGTTCGGGAGGCTAAGCAAGCAATTGATAGTGTTAATAAGTTGGTGGACAAAATGTTTGAACTTGAAAGATGATGATATAGACTTCACATTGGATGTTAATAAGATTATTTTCCTTGAAGGATATGGAATTGTCGCTAGCGAGGATATGGTAGAATTAAGTAGAGCTGATCTAGACAAAACATATTGTTCAATTTAGAACAAATATTTGATTTTCTGTTGAACTATGAAAAATCACCTCATTGTGCACATTTCTTTCAAAGAATATTTTCATCATCAAGGTATTAACTCACCATAATACTATCGATTATTTGATTACCTATAGGTTGAAACAAACTAATAAAGAAAGAAAAAGATATTTGGAGTTTGAGTGCAATTACCACACATTTTTGCGAGTGGTTCAGAAAAGAAATGTCCATTTAGAATCTATCTATTTTTATTTATTCTTTTTTTTTTCCCTTGTACATTAAGGGACTTTGTTAGCTGAACTTATCATGATTCGAAAGCTGTGGACATGTTATAAATTTCAGATGTGTTCTGCATAATTGATGAAGGTCTGTCTCTCTCTCTCCACCCTAGAGATGTTAACTGTGACCATTGTTGGGACCGTCACATTTCACCCCTTTTCCTTGTTTTGTGAATTCTATGTTCATGGTGGCGAAAGCCAAGATGATTAAATCTAACATGTTTAGCCATCTATTTTTGGGTGGCTAGATCTGTGTTGATGAAATTTCTTGTACTTATTGAGTTCATAAGGCCAGAAACAATGCGCAAATTAATGGTGGCCGGGACTTATTATTGGGATTTGGGAATTGAGCAACTCTATGGATGACCATTAGCGAGTAATTAGGTGATTCTTTAGCATTCATTTTTTCAATTCGATCGAGCATGAGCATGACTAATTGCATGCATGTATGGTTGTTGGGAAATGGTTCATTATAATTGAAGCATAGGGCCTTAGCATGACATTTGACCATCTCACATTGGTTAAGCGTTGGATGGTTGGTGATGAATTCTTTATTAGTTTACTATTATAGTTGCGATTCTTTAAACCCTCTTGATTTTTATTTGTAGAGGTGTGCATGTTGTGTTGTGTTAGGGTTGGTGTATCTCTACTAGTTTTAAATTAGGTACCAATGCAGAGGTGTGCTTAGCTTGTCAAGAAGGATCCAACTCAAGTATTAGTTGACAGGACATGTCTCTTGAAGCTTGGATAATTCACCTAATTTTCTTTCCTTATTGGTGGTTCAAAACTCCGCCCCTGACGATCGGTCATGGCTGGTCCCAAACCCTAATAAAGGAGGAGTCGAGGAGGGTTGTGTTAGGTTGTCAGTCAGCGATAAAACTATGACAAATATTCAATTAATTGATCCATTAAACTATTGTGCTTATGCTAGGTTGTTCCCCGGAAGGAACGCATTGCATGTTCGACTGTAACGTCTTGGTAAGGACAACTACATCTCTAGAATTCGGGTATAGTGCTAAATATGCAAGAGTTCGCATTGTAGGGTCTGACTGTAACTTATCGGCAAGGATCGTTATATTTTTATGAGAACTTGGGTGTAGTGTTAAATAGGCAAGAATTCTTACATCATAGATTGAATAAGAACAAATATGATAGGAAAACTAATAGTTTAAGATTTGGAACATGGAACATAGGAATCCTCACTAGTAAATCAATGAAGGTAGTAGATATGATGATTAGGAGAAAAATTAGTATTTTGTATACAAGAGACAACATGGGTAGAATGCAAAGATAATGGTGAACTTAGGTTTTAAGTTATGGTACACGGGCAAAAGTAAAACAAGAAATGAAGTGAGTATTATTATAGATAGTTCGTTAAAAAATGAAGATGTAGGAGTCGTTAGAAAATGAGATAGAATTATAGCTTTTAAAACAATAGTGACGAAAGAAACTATGAATATAATTAGGAAGTACAAGAGAAAGTGAAGAAAAATGAATAGCCTATAAGGAATTATATATTTGTAAGAATGAAAAAAACTTTAAAAAATATACAATAGCCAAGAAAGATGCTAAACAAGTAGTGAATGAAGCAAAGAATGAAATTTTTAAATGATTATATCAAAAATTGGATACAAAAGAAGGGGAAAAGACATTTATGCAATAACTAAAGTGAGAGAAAGGAAGACAAGAGATCTTAGCCAAATAGAATGTATTAAAGATGAATGCAATAGGGAACTAGTAAACGATGGAGAAATAAAAGAGCGGAGGAAGATGTTTTTTTAACTTTTTAATGAAGGTTTAGGTGACCAACTTAACTTAGGTAATTTAAGTAGGTCAAATGAGTATAGAAATTTAATTTTTTATCATAGAATTCAAATTTTAGAAGTAGAACAAGTTGTAAATGGAATGCACAATGAAAAGTTGTTGGACCAGATGGTATTTCGATAATGGTATGGAAGTGTGTAGAGAAATAAAGTATTGAATAACTTACAAAATTATTTAACATGATATTGAAAACGAAAAGAATGTCTGATCAATGGAGGATAAGTACTCTAGTTTCCTTATATAAGAACAAGGGAAATATACAAAATTGTGTAAACTATAGGGATATTAAACTAATAAGTCATACCATGAAACTTTGGAAAAAAGTAATAGAAAAAAGATTAAGGAAGGAGACCACGGTGACCGAAAATTAATTTAGGTTCATGCTTGGAAGGTCGACACTAGAAGTTATGCATCTTATTAGACAACTAATTGTAAAATATCAGGAGCAAAAATAAGATCTAAACATGGTATTCATTGACTTAGAAAAAGTTTATAATAGAGTCTTAAGAGAAATTATATGGAGAATTCTAGAAAAGAGAGATGTTAGCGTAACATATATTAAACAAATTAAAGATATGTATGCGGTTGTAATGACCAGAGTAAAGGCTTCAGACAGAGTAACTGAAGCATTTCCAATAAAGATAGGGTTACATCAAAGATTAG